>JAJOOF010002580.1:0-28540 GCA_029582545.1 Solanum lignicaule
AGTCTTACATGGATGCAATCTTTAGATGTTGGATATGAGATAAGCTTTAGTATTGTAATTGTTGTAACACTCTGTGAAGCGTATGTGTATGTATTTTGGTTAGCACACAAGTTACTGATAGGCATATTTACAAAGGAAACTCTGTTGAATTTTTTTACAATTAATAGAGTTAGTTAAGTTTTAAGATTTTAAATTGATAGAGAGAGGTGGAAGTTATTCATGCGATCACATCCAGTCTTGGACTACTATAAAACTAAAAGTAAGTCACTAGTATCATTCGAGGACGGATGATCCTAAGTGGAGGAGGATGTAAAACCTCAAAAATATGATTATACATACAAAAAGGGTGTGTATTATATTTTATTGTTAGTTGATATTTCAAGAGAGTTTTAAGTGATCCCTATTTTAATTATCTGTGTGAGTAGTGGGACCACTTTAACTTTTCCTTAAAGAATTGGAACTCTAAAAGGTGAAATTTAAGGAAGCACTCCCTCTTAAAAAAATTCTACAGGAAAGAGCGCGACTCTTCATTCTTGTGCTCTCTTCTTCTCTATTTCCTTCGGTGATAATATGCAAATTGGGAATTAAAGCAATATCAATTTTCTTTAAGGAGAAGTGTTGGTGATCTAAATTGGTAGACACCTATTAGGTTTTGTTCATAAGTTGTGAAATTCATCAAGAACACAAGTTGGGTTGATTTCAAATAAGTAAATTATCTACCCCTACAGTTGAATATAATTATGGATTACCTATTTGGGATATAGTGTAAAGTAAAAATCACCATCTAACTGAGATGATTACACTAGCTTTTATAATGGGCTTTGTGATGAATTAGGGTTCATGGAAAGGGAAGAAGATGTATAGTGAATTTTTGGATGTTTCTATTTATCGGCATAATTAAGATTGAACCTTGTAAAGTGGAAAATTAAATAAGGAGTTCACTTCAAATGGTTATTAAGAATCTGATTAGCTTGAGAATAAATGAGTATTATTGGAATGAATTGTTGGATAAACCTTACGGATTATTGATGAACATATATATTGTTTGGTAGTTAATTGTGTTGGATTAATTGGGTGCCTATGGGATGTTGGAAGGAAGTTGATGACTATGTTAGGGCTACATCTTTGCCGGTTTAATTGTTGAAAACTTGTGATACTATTGTTAGTTCGGAAAGAATCCAAGGTATGTGAAGCTAAAACTTACCCTTACCGTTAAAGCACCACCTTATATCACATTTTTCTTTTGTGAAGGTCAAAATGACTTACGGAAGATACAGAAATAAAATATTTTCTCTCATCATGGGCCATTTCCTTTCTTAATCGTCAAAGCGAATAAGTATTCATATTACTCCTTTCAACTTGAGTTTCATAATATTTTATATTACCATAAGTGTCATTACTTGAAATTCTTAGAAGTCATATGACCTATATGTCACTCCTTAGAAAAGCAATAACCTTACTATATTCACATCTATACGTTGGTGTTTAGTCATAAAACAAAGCGCGAGCAACCATTTGAACAGCTACATAATATATTTAAGAGAATTTAGTGATATATAGAATATCTACATGATAGTGTATTTATCTTTATTGTAAATTAAGTGTCATAGGGCTTCTAAGGCATTACTTGATAAAGGATAGCAATGTGAGGGTATTCATTGATTTTCCTTGACACACTCGCGCAACGTGATTTTGTGCACATAATTGAGACCGAACCATTATAGTGAGCACGAATAATGTGATGTACCTACCCTTGTGGTATCATTTGCATTTGGAGTCAACAAAGATGCCATGCACAAGTTTCCCCTGACTCGACTCGATATATCGCACATATGGCCTGTGGGAAGACCGTCATAGTGAGTCAGCGAAGTGCATGCCTCATACCAGACAACGATTGCACTATATATGTAGAGGCATAGGAATACAATTTTAGAAAATTATATCTTACAATTGACCTGGATAGCCTTTGATAGGTCATCATGTGATCATTTGTATTCAAATAGTTGAAGCCTTTCACTGAGTAAAACGATAAGTGTATAGTATAATTGAATCTTTCTTTTGATATGATACGATAAACTAATTAAGTTAGTGCTTAGACTTGTCATTTGATTCATATGAGCTTTCATATTTGTCTATTTATTATTATGTCTGCTTTTCATACAAGTACATGTTGTATATGTACTGATGCCTGTATATGGGGAAGTGCATTTCATTGTAAATACAAAATCAGGTTCACAGGGGAGAAGACCTCCACATTACGTTATTTTGTCGACTTCAATTGGTGTTTTGGTGAGCTCCATCTCTATATGGATCAAACTTATGTCTAGTACTTCTGATTATATGTACAGGTCGATAATTGGTTATGTCGAGGTCTATGTCGACGAAATATGGTAGTATGATGATTTAAATCTACTAGAGGATTCCTAGACACCATGATGTATCATGTTGTGCATTTTTTTCCCCAGATAGTTTATAGCATATATTTGTAACATCTGTTGGTTATATTTCGCTCATTTATTAGCTTATTTGTAGAGCAAGTGTTCATATGGTTCTTATATATGCTCCTTTTGTGGCGTGATATTTGTAGATTACAACAATACATACTACCTTATAAACATCACAAAACTCATCATATCGGAAACAATATATAAAATAGATATTACTCGTCAATCTACGTATAGATTGAGAGAATTTCTTGTACTTTTAATTGTTGGATGCAATAAAATCAAGTCTATTGTCCAACCGCCAAGACAAAACAATCTATTGATCCACCTCACAATAAAAAAGATATACTAGAGTTTTCCATAGGACAATTCAAGTCATTTGTCTCACTCACATATTTATTATAGAATAAAGACTTAAAAGAATAGTCCTTAATATTGTTATTAGCCATATCCAATTACATCATGACCCTATGGTAACTACGCTTGTTGTTATCAACAGATAACCTGAGATGATCCTTGATGAATTCAAGGCTAGATACTAAAAAAGATAAGATTTCAAACAGACCTAAATAACTAGAGATATTTTATTGAAAGCCTAGAGAGCATTTCAATGATGAGTTTTATTGGATGAGAAGGGATTGCCAAGATTGAATATTTTATTGAAGTTGATTAAAATTCAGCAAAGTAGGTATGTTTGCTCCTATTTGGGGTTCATGGGAGGCTTCAGATTCCATTTGGATATTAGAAATCTTGTGCCTGAGTTGATGGAAATTAACAATGCTGGTTAATGGGTTGGCTCTGTTTTTGGTTTAATGGATGTTTAGATTTCCCTCAAATTCCATTTAAGTAGAAGAAATTTTGAGCTTTCTGAGAAGAAGGTTTGATTGTCTTGTTCTGTAATTATGGAATATTCTTAGGTTTCCTACATGTTTCAATTGTTCAATGAATTTCACCCAAATTGAACTAGTAGTCTGATAATATTGTTTTTGCATGGATTAGTAAATTTTTTTTCTGTATTTCCATTGATACATTGACTTGATTCTTAAGTCAATCAGAGTTTCACTTGAAACAACATAAGACTAGGGCTTTTATCTAACCCGTTGATACATAACCATTTCACCTAGTTCATTGTGAGGATTCAATATTTGACGATCAACCATAATGTAATAGGATTCTTTTAGAATTTCTTAAGGAATCCTATAATATTATTGTTGATCTTCGCATATTGAAACTTCACAAAGAACTATGTGCAATGGTTTTGTATTACCGTGTGAGATAAAAAGCATTGTCTGATGTTGTCTAAAGTTAAACTCTACTTTACTCAAAAATCAAGTCTATGTATCTAGAGAAATACAAAAAAAAAAAGAGAAACTTCTAATCCATGCAAAAAACAATGTAATCAGCCGATAGTTCAATTTGGGAAAAATCCAGTAAATAGGTAAAACATGTAGGAAACCTAACAATCTTCCACAATTACAGAGGAACAAAATCAAACCTTTTTCTGAAGAAGCTCAAAATTTGTGCAACCGAAACAGAATTTGAGGGAAATCAAAACACCGATTTAAAAGACAGAGTAACCCATTAACCACCATTTTCAATTTCTATCAAATTCTGTGCATGATATCTAATACTCAAATGGCATCTGAAACCCTCCTATAAACCCACAAATAGGAGCAAACACACAAACTTTGCTTAATTTTAATCAACTTCAATGAAAGATTCAATCTTGATAGTCCCTTCTCTGCCAACCGAACTCATCACCGAAATGCTCTCTAGCCTTCGATAAAATTTCTCTTGTTATTCAGGTATGTTTTGAAATATTTGCTTTCTTTGGTCCCTAGACATGAATTCATCAAGACTCATTTTAGGGTATCTATTGATAACAAGAAGTGCACTTACCATAGGATCATGATGAAATTGGATCTACCTAATAACAATCATAAGTTTTGTTATTTTAGCTTTTTACAACATAATGAATCTGTTATTGAGACAAATGTCTTGAATTGTGTAGAAAACTCTAGTATATATTTTTTAATTATGGGGTCGATGAATGGATTTTTGGTCTTGGAAGTGGGACGTGAGACTTGATTTTATTGCATCCAACAATTAAAAAGTACAAAAAATTATGTTAGTCTATACATACATCGAGGAGTAATACCTATTTTGTATATAGTTTTGAATATGATGAGTTTCATGATGAATATAAGGTAGTATGTTTTGTTGCGATTTATCAGCGTGGAATATTGTCAAATGTTGGGGTCAAAATATTTAGTTTAAAGAGTGATTCTTGGAGAAATAGGGATGATTTCGGTGATAGGATGCGTTTGGGTACATTTGTATATGGGCAGCTTCATTTGACAACTTTTTGTGGTCTTGGCAAATGTAATGGTCGGGGACTTGAAGCATCTTTTTTATGAATATGACTAATGAGAAATGGGGAAAGGTAGAATCCCCTTGCTTTGGAGAAGAAGATTACGGATTTTTACTAGGAGTGTTGAGAAAGATTCTTTTTGTGCTTAGTAAATATGTGGGTTATGGAGGAGTATGGGATTAAAGAGTCTTGTACAAGAATGTCTACAACCTTTCATAAAAGTCATAAGTTTTCATAAAAGTCACAACTTTTCATAAAAGCCACAACTCTTCATAAAAGTCACAACTTTTCATAAAAGTCACGACTCTTCATAAAAGTCGCAACTCTTCATTTTCCATTCAAACATTTTAAAAACCAAAAATCCCCCTCATGAATGGGGAATGACTCCACAACAAATAATCAGACAAGTATGTACTTTACAAGCAAGAATTAATTGCATCTGGATAAATAGGTTTCCCTTTGAACTTTTTGTAGTGAACATATGTCAGATATACTTTGTCAATCAGTAGATTTGATATCTTTGAACCGTCAAGATTTGGTGTATACCTAGACAACCATATGTCACACAATCAACCCTTTATCGTTTATGGTACTTACAGTTATGTTCGTTTCAGCCATGAACACTGCCTGGTTTCATGAGTGTATAGAGAGATGGGCTTTTGACAATCATCCTTTTTGAATTGGCTTACACTTCACACTCACATAGGTGATTTCTAACCGTGTTATCGCATAGATATACTATTTGGCCAAATCTACCAAACGTAGCAAATCATTAAAAACTTTAATCTTTATTAACTCATTAACAAGCCTTAATGTTGTATCCTTGTTCCTGAGCATTGTCTACATCATGATAATTGATTGAGTTGGTTGACAATGCAGAACCGTCAGTCACAACTTTGTTTTTATCCTTGAACCTAGCTCTTAGGATCTCCAGTCTGCTAGGTAGAGTTACCGCTATGATGATTTGTCATAAGCCGCCAAACCATTCACTTAGATGATCTTTCAACTTTCTCACTAGTTAGGCCTTTCTGTAAATTGATCCGACACATTATCCTTTGACTTTACATAGTCAATTGTCATAATTCCACTAGATAGTAGTTTTCTAATGGTATTATATTTATGTCTTAAATGACGAGACTTTCCATTGTACATCATGCTCCATGCCCTACCTATTGCATCTTGATCATCAAAGTGTATGCATACTGATGCCAAAGGTTTGAACTAGTCAAGTACCTTTTCAATGCAATGAGACCGTGACAATGCTAAACATTATGAAGTTCTAAGGATTCTTATACTGAAGATCGCATCAGCAACTCCAAGATCTTTCATATCAAGCTTGCTTTGTAGCATACATTTAGTAGTATTTATGTCATTAGTGTCTCTACTGATGATCAACATGTCACCAATATACAAAAAAACAATGACCTTGTGATTTTAATGTAAACACATTTATCACTTCCATCATTCTTAAATTCATTTGCCAACTTGTTTGGTTCAAATTTCGTATGTCATTGTTTAGGTGTTTGTTTTACTCCATAAAGTGACATAACAAGTTCACACACTTTTTTTTCTTTACCAGGAATCACAAACCCTCGAGATGTACCATTTAAATTTCTTCCTCCAATTCTCCATTTAAGAAAGCTATTTTCACATCCATTTGTCAAATTTGAAGAGCATATACCGCAACTAGCGTAACTAACATCTGAAATGATTTCATCCTAGTTAGTGGCTATTATGTGTCAAATTAATCAATACCTTCTTATTGTCTAAATCCTACTACTACAAGTCTTTCTTTGTATTTGTCAATAGTTCCATCAACTTTCTTTTCCTATTGTAGATCCACTTTGAACTCAAAGGTTTATTTCTTGGAGGAAGATCAACCAACTCTCAAGTATGGTTGCTCAAGATTGAAACTATATTACTATTGACACCATCTTTTCAAAAGAATGAGTCCAAAGAAGTCATAGGAAATGTTACGAAATCATATCTGAAGGAAGTAAATGTCCTTTGACATTTACTACGCCTCTGAATCTATTTATTGTGTATATTTTCCTTTGGTTCTTTTCAAGGTATTTTAGAGTGTTCACTAGACTACTCAAGTCTAATTTAACAGTGCACAGGCTTAGGTCCTATTTTAATCCTTTTAGGAATAGGAACTTGGACTTTTACTCGACACCCCCACACTTTGAAATATTTCAAGTTGGATTTCCTTCATTTCCATTGCTCATATGGAATAGATTGTGTCTTGAACAAAAAAAATTTCTTTCTTTCTGAAAAGACAACTTTTTGTTGTTCCCTTTTGTAGTAAGGATCGTTTCTCCACACAAATTTTGTGTTAAACCTGAACATATAAGTAATGTAGCCATCATTTCCTTCAACGTTCAGTTTTTTTTCCTTCTGCAATTTCATTATATTAAGATGAATAGGTCAATAGTTTGATGGATAATTTCACTTAAACATATTTCTGCAAAATGTGATTTATATTCTCCATTCCTATCAGTTCTTATCTTTTTCCCAACTTATTTCAACTTCAATTTTATATTACCTAGACGTTTCTATTGTTGCATCCTTACCATTCAGCAAATAGACATAATCGTATCTAATGCAATTGTCAATGAAAATTATGAGATACTTTTTTCCACCACGAGATGGTGTTGACTTCATATCACGTCAGTGTAAATCAACTCTAAGAGATAACAGAATTTCTTTCAATACATTTATAAGAATTCTTAGCATACTTAGATTCAACACAAACTTGACATTTTTATTTATTGCAGTCAAAGTTAGATAAATCTTATAAGTTGATCAGTTTTCCTTGCAATGTTTAGTAATTGACATGTCCCAAGTGTTCATGCCACAAACAGTTTCACTCAAGCAAGTAAGAACAAATAAAAATATTGAGTTTGAAAAGCTCTCTGTGAGGTAGCTTTTTCTCACAAATATTTTGTTCCTACTTCTTTCAATTTTTTGTGATTCAAGAATTGTTTAGAGTCAGCACCTTGTCAAATGTTCTTTTCAGAAGGACCTTTCCATAACATTCAATTTGATTGTTATAGAACTACTCGTGAACAAAGTTTCTTCGGGTCCAATAAAGGCAATATAGTCGAAATTCTTCTTTTACAAAACATGATAAATGACTATTCACTAATATTCATGTCTATACAAATATTTTTATTTTAATAGACATTTCTTTTCATGAAAAATCACAATAATTTAAGTGACACTTTTCATAAAAGAACACAATTATTTTGAACAAGTATATATATAATTTGGTAGTTTCATACTAGTCACACCATATACTAGTAAAAGAGAAACTCAACAACCACAATATCTAATATACTCCAAGAATTTTGTGGGTCTAACATAATACAAAAGTATCATTGAATTTCATATCTGTTCCGATATTAAATTAGACACCAAGTCTAATTTTATCTTTATCATAAGCAAAGAACCCCCACATTTTAAATATGATCACAAAAATAATTTTCAAGTATTTGAAAATAGTTTATCCACATATTTTTTTTCCATACTATCAAAATGTCATCGTCAATATGAAACCTCTTTTGGAAACATTATTCTATAAAATAATTTTAGTGCTTCAAATCCCTTGGACAATCTTTACACAATGTCAATGTTCATTCCATCAAGGTACTTATTGCAGGCAGAAAATCACAAACTTTAAATCAGTGGTCTTTCTTCTATCACAAGTAGAGATACCACTTAGAATTAAGAATACTAATAACAAAGACAAAAGCTTTTGTACAATTTTGTTTCTATTTAACAATTAAGATTGTAGAAAATCAAAAGTACAACACTGACTTAATAGGTGAAGTTTTGATATTCTTTAAACCAATTGCACAGTCCAATTTATCTAGAGTAGAAAACTACAAAAGTTTTTAGCCTACAACAATCAGACGCTATCAAATTTCACAAAGAGTACAAAACTATAATTTTTTTTATTTCTCCAAACAGAATAAAACATATTCTTAGTTTATCACATAGAAATGCTTTTCTTTCCAAATAGCATTCCAAATATAACATTTTGACATACTGTTTTATTAAAATAATATGTTTATCTCTCATTCTTCAAACTAAAGAATTTTAAAGGCAACACTATTTTCCAAGGAAAATTCATTCCTAAACATATGGTATGCAGATCTTTTCAAAAGATACACATGATAAATATCAAAATAATTAAATTTTAGAAATTATTTTCATCCTTAGATAATTAATCAGAAGGTTACCTGGTGTAATCTTTAACCAAAATACCACCAATTTTTCTGTTACATTCTCAATTCGATATTGCTAAACAAGGCACCGAATTCTGAAGAAGTAGTGCATTATTCTTCTACTTCCATGATTTGTTTCCCTCAATCAGTAGAATACAAGAAATACCAATAGTATATTAATTTCCTTAAGATTGTTGTTCATCATGTATTCCTAAGATACTTAGAATAAAAACATTGAAGAACTTGATTAGAAAAACATATTTTAAAAAGCATTTTAAGAACTAGAAAATTAAAACAAGTAAAGAAAATAAACTTAGAAACAGATTAGAAACAATATACAAAATATTTTTCTTAAAGAAGAAAATTGAGCCTACTGAATGCACAGTGTCCCCTTAAGGAAATTATTCTCTTCAAGTACCTGAAGTTAATGAAATATATCCTCCCATGATAGAACAATCTTACTCACCGGTGTATCGGTACCTAAAACCACAGTGTCAGCGAACCACTCAATGACCATAAAGTACACTTAGAATACTTACTAGATTTAATAGTAGTAGAAGATGTCCAGAAAATTCATTTTTTAAGAAAATGTGAGGAAATCCCTCAATTTATAGAAAACGAAGGGTACTGTGAAAAGGTTCTTATTGTTCCTTACAGGAAAGGTCACAACCCTTTGGAAAGGTCATAATCTTTAAGAAAGGTCACAACCTTTCATAAAAGTCACAACTTTTCTTAAAAGCCACAACTTTTCATAAGAGCCACATCTCTTCATAAAATTCGTAACTTTTCATAGAAGTCACAACTCTTCATAAAAATCACAACTCTTCATTTCCCATTCACACCTTTTAAAACCCAACAATTTCATTGGATTCAACAAAATTTGCTTGATCTTTCTTCTTGTCCTTCTTGGGACCTCAACATTCAGCAGCCCTATGACCACGTTTGCCGCAATTGAAGCAGTTTCCACTGAACTTCTTCTTAGGAGGATTGCTCTTTCGAATAGATGCTTTTAGAATGTAACTTGGTTGGTAATCTAAGAGAATGGTGGATAGATTCTGGTGCCTCATGCCATGTTTGTGCCAACAAAGCATTATTTGCATCATATACTCCAGCACCAACAGACGAGAAGTTGTTTATGGTGAACTCTGCTGCTTAAAAGGTAGAAGGAACTGGCAAGGTCCACTTAAAGATGACCTTGGGCAAGGTGGTGACTTTGAACAGGGTCTTTTATGTTTCGAAACTGTGAAAGAACTTAGTTTCTATACCAGTTCTTACCAAGAATAGATTCAAATGTGTATTTATTTCTGATAAAGTTTGAGTAAGTAAGAATGAGATGTATGTAGGAAAAGGTTACCTCACGGAGGGCCTCTTCAAACTCAATGTAACTGTAGTGTATATGAATAAAAATTCTACTTCTTCTTACTTGCTTGAGTCAAAATATTTATGGCATGAACGTTTGGGACACAAAAATGACAACCTTGTGAAAACTGATTAACTTAAATGTTTTGCCTAAATTTGAGTGAAATAAATCAAAATATCAAGTTTGCATTATATCTAAGTATTCTAAGCATCCTTATAAATCTTTTGAAAGGTATTCATACCCCTTAGAACTTATTCACACTGACATTTGTGACAAGAAGTCAACAACATCACATGGTGGGAAAAAGTATTTCATAACTTTTATTGACGATTGCACTAGATAATGTTAGGTCTATTTCCTAAATAGTAATGATGAAGCAATATATGCATTTAGGCAATATAAAACTGAAGTTGAAAATCAGTTGGATAAAAAGATCAAAATGATCAGAAGTGATAGGTGTGGAGAATATGAATCTATGTTTCAAAAATGGAATCATCTATCAAACTACTGCTTCTTACTCTCCTAAATCTAATGGAATTATGGAAAGGATAAACCAAACTTTAAAGGAAATGATGAATGCCTTACTTTTAAGTTCAGGTTTACCATCAAACTTGTAGGGGGAAGCTATCCTTACATCGAATCGAATACTCACAGCAAGTCACATGTTATTCCAAATGAGAAATGGAAGGGTAGAAAACCCAACTTGAAATATTTCAAAGTGTGGGGTGTCTAGCCAAAGTCCAGGTTCCTATACCTAAGAGGGTGAAATTAGGACCTAAGAATGTGGATTATGTATTCATTGGATAGGCCACAAACAGTAAGACATGTCGATTTTTGGTTCATAAGTTTGAAGATCCAGATATTCATGACAATACGGTAATGGAATCAGATAATCCTGAATTCTTTGAACATACCTATTTGTATAAAACTTGACTTGAGTCATCTAGTGGGGGGTCTAAACAATCTCGAGAAGAACCAAAAGAGAATGTACCTATTGAAGAGATTCCAAGACATAGTAAATGTCAAAGGACAACTACTTCATTAGGTTCTGACTTTATAAAATTCCTTCTTGAAATTGAGCCTCTAACGTTCAAGGAAGCTATGTTGTCTAGCGACTCAACCTTTTGGAAGGAGGCTGTCAATAGTGAGACTGAATCAATCTTATGCAATCATAATTGGGAGTTGGTTGATCTTCCTCCAGGAAACAAACCCTTGGGTTCGAAATGGATTTGCAAAAGGAAGATAAAAAATGATGGAACTTTTGACAAATATAAAGCAAGCCTTGTTGTCAAGGGCTTTAGACATAAGAAAGGTCTTGATTATTTTGAAACATACTCGCCAGTGACTAGGATTACATCAATTCGGTTGTTAATTAGCCTAGCTACATTATACGGTCTTGAAATCCATCAAATGGATGTGAAAACCACATTCTTAAATGGAGAGTTGGAAAAAGAAATTTACATGGAACAACCCAAGAGTTTTGTGGTTCCTAGTAAAGAAATGAAAGTGTGCAAACTTTTTAAGTCACTTTATGGACTAAAGCAAGCTCCCAAACAATGACATAAGAAATTTGACTAAACCATGTTGTCGAATGGATTTAAGAATGATGAAAGTGATAAATGTGTTTACATTAAAATCACAAGGTCATTGTTTTTTTGTATATTGGTGATATGTTGATTATCAGCAGAGACAATAATGACATAAATGCTACTAAACAGATGCGAAAAAGCTGTAGATAATAAAATTCGCGTCGAGAAAATAATAATCAAGAACGGAAAAATTATGCAACAATCATTTTATTATTTCAAGTTCGAGTATTACAATCTCTATGATTCCTCTGAATTCGCCTTTTCAAATATAATTCAATCTTGAGCTTGATCTTGAACTTGGGATTTATCTTCATCTTGATCACCATCTTAATCTTGATCTTGAGCTTGAACCTGGACTTGGACTTGGACCTGGACTTGGACTTGATCTTGATCTTGATCTTGAACTTGATCTTGACTTGAACTTTATCTTGATCTTGACTTTCTAGTTGAATTCAAGGGCTTCGAGCTTGATCTTGAATCTGGTGGTCTTGATATTGATCGTTCTTGAACTTGATGTTGAACTTGATCTTGACTTCTTCAAATCTTGAACTTGAACACTTCGATTCTTGAATTCTTCAATTCTTGAATTCTCGAATTCTTGAACTTGTAGCTTGTAGAGAAATTGCGACTTTTGATCCATGAGCTTTCTCTAATTTCTTGTTCGAATTATTGGTTCTCTATTCTGAATTATGAGGACCCTTATTTATAGTTTTAAAATAGAAGAGTTGTGTTTAGAAGAGGACTCCCTTCGGCCAATCGGATTTAATTGACATGGCATATGGGCTTTATGGAGCGGGCTTGTCATCTTCAACACATGTCATGATCCTATTGGCTTCTTGGTTGACTTGGCATGCCATGTAATTTGCCACGTGGCACTGAGAAAATAGGCCTCTAGGATGAGATTTGGGTTTATTGTAGCCCAAATCAATTAATTTGGACTTTAATTAAATCCATAGTTATTGGACTTAAATAATCAACCCAATTATATTAATCCATAATATTTATTTGGACTAATATATTCATCAATTTAATATAATTCGAATCATTTTATAAATTTATATTTAGTAAATTTTAAATGATTACAAATGCCCCCTACTTCAAGTCTTGCCAAAAAAATATTTTCTTGAAGACTAGACTTGAAGTATTAAGTCAATTTTGAATCAAACTATATATAATAAATAAATAAATCGTCCTTACAATTTACTATTTATTTATATTGGACCGTGTAATTGTTTGGAAGACTCCTAAGTATTATAAGTTTGCACACACATACTGCCAAAAATTTCAATACGTAGGAAATTTTATATTTTTCAAATATGTGGGTCCCACCATGCACTTTTCCTTATTTGCCTCCAAAAGTAACATTTCTATCCTATTTAAATTGTGACACTTGAACCGTAATAAATTAGGAGTGAACATCCGTCATTACTCGCCTCTAAATATGATCATGACCCTCATACTTTCAATACCAATTTGTGAACTGTTGCTTGGAACTGATTCGCAAGCGTCAACTGTGCGGTAATCCCTCCTCCTTTCTTTGTATTTTGTTTTATTAAGTGGGTTTGTTTATAGGGCAATAGGAGCAATGTAGAGGCTGCACAATGGGGAGCTATATCTCACAGTGTGAAGGGATAGATACGCATCCTCGCCCTAAGAAAGTTAATTTTGTGGTATTCTTAAGGCAAAAGCGGATAGATAAACATCCCCGCCCTAAGAACGGTAATTTATGGTATTTTTAAGGAGAAATCGGATAGATACACATCCCCGCCCTATGAAAAGTAATTTATGGTATTTTTAAGGTTAAAGCGGATAGATAAACATTCCCGCCCTAAGAAAGGTAATTTATGGTATTCTTAAGACGAAAGCGGATAGATACACATCCCTGCCCTAAGAAAGATAATTTATGATATTCTTAATGTGAAAGCGGATAGATACACATTCCTGCCCTAAGAAAGGTAATTTATGGTATTCTTAAGGAGAAAGCAGATAGATAAACATCCTCACCCTAATAAAGGTAATTTATGGTATTCTTAAGGCGAAAGCGGATAGATACACATCCCCGCCCTAAAAAAGGTATTTTATGGTATTCTTAAGGCGAAAACAGATAGATAAACATCCCCGCCCTAAGAAAGATAATTTATGGTATTCTTAAGGAGAAAGCAAATAGATACACATCTCCACCCTAAGAAAGGTAATTTATGGTATTCTTGAGGCGAAAGCGGATAGATAAACATCCCCGTCCTAAGAAAGGTAATTTATGGCATTCTTAAGGCGAAAGCGGATAGATACACATCCCTACCGTAAAAAAGATAATTTATGGTATTCTTAAGGCGAAAGCGGATAGATAAACATCCCCGCCCTAAGAACGGTACTTTTATGGTATTCTTATGGTGAAAGTGGATAGATGCACATCCCAGCCTTAAGAGTAACAAAGAGCTTTCTTGACAACGACCCATCTTTTTGTGTGGCTATTGTATGCCCAAGTTTGTCACTAACGACCTCCTTTTATACTTTGCTGTTCAAAGAAATGACAATTTTCAGGCAATACATCTCTCCCTCTACTAGACTTAGGCATCTTATATTGAGACTGAAGAGGGGGAGAAAAAACATGATTTTTGACTCATGCTCCACTAGTCGATCGATATGCAAATCACTGGCCTTCTTTGAAAAATCCATTTCATATGGCGATTTGAACTTCAGTGCACACTCATACTTCCAATAATCTACTCAAGTTGGGGTCTGGTAAAGCGCCAGATCATCATCATGCTAATATTGCAACTCCTCTTCCAAGTTTAGGTTGTCGCATAATTCAAGGCAAGATATGATAGGGCAACACAATGGCAGTTGAGGGAGAGTATCATCACATTCTAGGGTATTGGGAGTGGCCTGAGGATATACTTGGTAGGAACCAAGAGGTATTGGGTACGGCTCAAATTTTTGATGTTGTTTATGGATCTCTATTCACTTATCTCGTAACTCAGACATTTTACAAGCGTTCTGTGAAGCTTGGTGTCCAAAAAGCAATACACTTCTAACATCTGCCGAAGAATTATCCATTTATGGGACTTGCATGTTCTTGGCGGTTTACCGATTTTGGGTTCTCTTTATGAAGAAATAGTGCCTGAGGCCAAAGAACTTATGGGATCCGATGAAAAGTGGACCAAGTACATTTCTCGGACTTGTGAATATTTATTTGTGGCATTTCATCATCTTCGAGGGGCTAATCAAGAATTATCTTTTAGCAAGTGGACAATCTTTTGGTGTAAGAAACCTCAGAGGTATGAAGCTGCTCCACCAAGGGAGGAAAAGAAGTTTGCTCACCCCGAATCAACCCATAATCCTAGTGGGGGTTTGCCTGATAAAACAAGGTGGTCACTTGTCGAAGAAAGGATGTTTTATGGACTTAGAGTGAAAGTTGACAAAAGAGATGAAACATATCTAGCCGCTTTCTTATCTCGTTGGTTGTGTGCTTTTGTCCTTCCCAATAAGGAGGGTGAGTTTATTCGTTCAGGGACTTTCAAGATGGCAAGCTTGATGGCGAGTTGGAAGAAGATCAGTCTTGCGATCTCGGTATTAGCCTGCATCTACAATGGTTTAAATAAGATCTCGTATCTATCACAACTTAATCAAATTAAAGTCTGCTTCCCCATCCAATATGTTTATGGCTGGCCTACTTAATACTTCAAGACTCATTATGAATTTTCCAATGGGCTCTGTATTCCCACTATGGTAGTATTTTCTGTAGACGGTGGTGCAATGTATTTTGACAGCAATGATGCGAGAAAATGCATTCATGGTGGGGAGAATGTAGCTTGAACATCTACTATGTTGGATAAGACGTACCCTTACTTTCATGTGTATAATGATCATGCACCAGAATTGGAATTGAGCTATTTCATGAGCATTCGCTTTAACTATCTTCCTCTTCGATGTAGAGATTCATTCATTATTGAGTCATAGTCCACATTACTTCAGTCGTCAATTTAGATTCTACCAAAACATCCCTGGTATCATGAAGAATGACATTCGTAGTGCCTCTTTGGACTAGGGTCTTACATTTGGTGAATTTGTACTATGAGTCGATCCATATCACGAGCAACTTTTCCTTCAATCACACCTAATGCGGGAAAGTATTTTGGATCTGACTATCGGGCTTGGTGGAATAAAACTCATGGGAAATTTCTTGATGATCATTTGCAGCCTTTAATAGATGTTTCTAGGCCGATTCCCGTCGTACATTTAGAGGGTTCTGGGGAAGTATGTAAGACCAAAGTCCTTAATACTGGTATGCCTTCTTCTTTAGTCCCAGAAGCGTATAATATAGTCTCAATTGCCTTCAGTAGCACCAAAAGGGAAGACACCTACTCAAACCGCTTATGTTTCCAAGAGGTTTCTTGAAGGTGAGAGTGAAAGTAGTAGCAAGGAAGTTTATTTTAGGAGATTAAGGGTATTAGACGATGCTATCGCACCCGTGGTTGAATCATGTGACAATGAAATCAGTACTTCAAGAACTATAACAGACTCTCTCAATAAGATATGGTTAAGACCTTTACTTTATCGACTATATCTTAGCATTTTTTTACTTGACTATTTATCCCTCTTTTTTTTTATGTAAGAGAACAATGATGTGATACCACAATGAGAAGAGTCACAAGATAGTGGTGAATCTATATCTTGCTCAGATTTGATGAAACCACCTTCTATGACTGATGTGGAAAAAGGGACACCTTATGTCTCTTGCGATGCGGTTAAAGACAACTACGGGTATGAAGCATACAATCATCCACCACCTTCTATATCCTTATTTGATGGGAAGAAAGTCATCCTAGATGCCAAAAAGATTTTATTTCTTCTCTTTGGAATGTTATTAAGGGAAAACTTTCAAGAAGTGACGTAGAGTCTGCTTTTTCTCTTAGAGATCAAATTCAAGTAATTATCAAAGAGATGGACTACAAGGATGTGGATGTTTCACCTTTTGAAAAGTTATTGAACTCTTTCTTTGATCTTACCATTTCATATGATCAAGCACGATCGACCCTTCATGATATGGATGTGGAAAGCACCAGAAAAGAGTTGTTTGTGGCAACGGGAGAACGTCTCACGAATGCTATGTTCAAGGACCAAGATAAGGTTGACGAGGTGTCCTCCCTTCGTCATTCTCTGGATATTATGAAGGAGATAAGAGCGTTCTGCAAAAAAGCACAAGATTTGCAAGTGCTTTTGACAGCTACCGAGGATAAAGTTGAAGAAGCCAACCTGGCAACATTATTTGCAACCCAGGAATTTGATTCATGTTTTGACGCGGACTTGACGAATGATCTAGGACAAAAGAAAGAGCATCTAGAGGCTATACGTCAAGAACTGATCAATTATAAACTATGCTTAGATTAGATTTTACTTATTTATTTGTTTATTTCCTTTAGAGTTTGATTGATATGCTAGACAATTTTTTTTAATGAAGATAATGTTTTCCTTTTGTTTCTTCTTATATCCAACATTATACGTAACTTTAATTGCATTCTTCAATTTCCTTATTTATTTAAGTTTCTGCATTCGAATATGGCTTGCAAATGTTGCAGTTTTAATGCTTCAATTTGAAAGACTTTTGAGGGCTTCAACTTACGGGATGGATTGATTTAAGAATCCGACTTGCAGACTTGGAGATTTGGAAGACTTCAACTTGCATATTTGAAGGATTTGAAGACTTCGACTTCTAGACTTGGAGATTTCTTTGTAGTTTTGAAGACTTCAACTTGCAGACTTGAAGAATTTGAAGACTTCAACTTGGATACTTGGAGGATTTGAAGACTTCAACTTGCATACTTGGAGGATTTGAAGACGTCAACTCTAGACTTGGAGATTATTTTTAGTTTTGAAGACTTCAACTTGCAGACTTGAAGAATTTGAAGACTTCAGTTTGTATATTTGGATGAATTTAAAGAAACTTCAAGCATGACGTTAAAGAAACTCATATTTTATAAAGGTTTGCCCCCATATATTGACCAATCAATACTTCGTACAAGTCTAAAGTTTGATGAAACAAAAGATAAAACAAAATACTTATCGCTTTGACTGTCAGGTGATAGATCAAGTGGGAACATGTGGTTTTTTGACACTCATGCAACTGAATTTAGTATATATTCTAAGCGCCTACGTACCTCAATGAAGAGGATCAAGTCACAACGTATTTCTGGGAGAGTGACTGTTTTTTTTTTTTGTGCCGTACATTTATACTCTTGCGGGCCAAAAGTGACATGTAGTTTAGGCTCGTACCTTAAGGAGGATCACCTTACTTCAAGGATAGTACCTCTTTAGGAATTTGGCATTAATAGGACCGATCCTTACGCCATCTGCATCAACAAGTTTGTAAGCATGCACCATCTGAATATTCTTCTTGTATGACATATTGTCCATCACACTTTGAGGTAAATTTGCCCCCAGACTTGTACGAAGTAATGATGGGTCTTCTTACCGCGAGAACTTGGTCCCCAACTTGGAAGCACCTAATGCGAACCTTCTTATTAAAAGCACGAGATAAACGAGCTTGATAACATTCAACGTTTTGTTGGGCTTCTAGCCTCTTTTCAACAAATGCTTCTAACTCAGCAAAATGCAGTCGAGCATTTTCTTCTTCAGTGAGCCCTTCTTGAATAGCAAGTCTTAAGGAAGGTATTTGACGCTTGAGTGGCGGGACTGCTTCAACTCCAAAAGCAAGTGAATATGGTGCTGCTTGAGTTGGTGTGCGATATGTTGTCCTATATGTCCACAAAGCTTCTTCCATTCATTCATGCCAATCTCATTTGGACTTAGAGACAACTTTCTTCAGGAGGTTGCATAGAGTCTTATTTATTGCTTCAAAAGACCATTGGCGGCTGCATGATACATAGAAGATTTACGCTGCTTGAAGTCAAAGAGATCACAATTTTTTTTCATGAACTTGTTATCAAATGGCTTGCCATTGTCCGTTATTATGTAGCGAGGGATGGCAAAGCGATAGATGATATTCACTCGGATAAAATTTGCAACATTCTCCTTCTTCACTTCTTTAAGAAAGACAACTTCAGCCCATTTTGAGAAGTAATCTGTTGCAGCCAAGATGTATAAGTGTCCACCAGAAGATTTTTGTATTGGTCCCACAACATCTAATCCCCAAGCGTTAAATGGCCAAGATGCAATAGTTGGGTGCAATACTTCAGGCAGCTGATGTATGAAATTTACATGAAATTGACAAGCATCGCACCTCCGAGCATAATCTAAGAAATCTTTCACTGTGGTTGGCCAATAATACCCCATCCTCTTTATGTAAAAGTGGAGTTTCGGTCAATATTGATGTGACCTACATACTCCCGACTACTTCTTGCAAAACCTGAATTGCTTCTTCCTCTCCCAAACAATGTAATAGTACACCCTCAAATGATCTTCTATATAATTTGTCCTTGTATTAAAGGAAGTGAGGTGCATGACGGCGAATGTTAGTCCTTCTCCTTGGATTTTTTGGAAGTATCCCATAACACATGTCGTCAATAATGGGTTGTCTCCAATCTTGCTTCGCAACTTCAGAAACAGGGATGAGATGATCAAGCTCATTTTCTATACATTCTTCCTCAAATGGCGGTGGTACTATCCATTTTTGACAAATAGTCACTTGCATCTGATCAGGAATGGTTAAGGTTGAAGCTAGAACAACCAATGCATCAGCTTTCTTATTCTCCGTTCTACGCACATTTTGAAAGGTTACATCTCCAAGCCATCCTATCAACTTTAGAGCATAATCATGATAAGGACGCAATTCGGGCTTCTTCACCTCATAACTTCCCAAAAGTTGGTTGATCACCAACTGAGAGTCACCAAAGACTTGTAAGTGTAATTGCTTCATGTCAACGGCGATCTAAAGTCCAAGTATCAACGCTTGGTATTCAGCGACATTATTGGAGCAACATTGCTTCAAAGTATAGGAGAATGGTAGAATATCTTCTTGTGAAGTGTTGAACACTACGCCAGTGCCAGCTCCACCACAATGTAGAGTCCCATCAGAGTACATTTTCCATGGAGGTTGAATTTTAATAGACATCGCATCTTCATCAGGAAGCTCATCAATCAACTCCCAGTCATCAAGTATCGGATGGTCTGCCAAGAAATCCACTGACGCTTGTCCCTTCACAGCTTTCTAAGGGATTTACACATTCTCAAACTATTGGAATTGGAGATACCACCTTGCTAGTCGGTCACTAAGGACAGGTTTTGACATAACAAACTTGATGGGATTTGCTCTAGAAATAAGGCGGACAACATGAGCTTGTAAATTCTGCTTCATCTTTTGAATTGAGAATACAAGTGCCAAGCACAACTTTTCAATTGGTGAATAGTTCAGCTCATTTGGCGTCATAGTTCTACTCAAGTAGTAAAGAAAATTTTCTTTGACTTCACTATTCTCTTGAGTTAACAGGGCTCCTACAGACCTTTCTTGTGCCGCATTGTAAAGTATAAATGGCTTTCTAGGTATAGGGGCTGCCAAAACTAGAGGTTTTGCTTGGTATGATTTAATACTTTTAAAGGCATCACTACATGTTTGGTCTCAATTAAAAGGAGCACCTGTCTTCATCAAATGACCAAATGGCTAACATCTCCCCGCTAGAGTTGATATGAACCTCCTCAAGTAGGCTAGCTTTCCTTGGAGACTTTTTAACTCATGAATATTTCGAGGCTCAGGCATATTCAATATTGCAGGAACTTTGGCTTGATCAATTTCAATTCCTTGATGTCTCACAATAAAGCCAAGGAACTTGCCAAAAGTAACTCCAAAGGCACACTTCGATGGATTCATCCTTAGTTGATATCTTAGGAGAAACTCAAACACCATTCTTAAATCTTTCAAATGATCACCCCTCTTTCTCGACTATACCACCAGATCATCAACATATCATTCAACATTTTTATGGAGCAAGTCATCAAATATATTTTGCATAGCCCTTTGATATGTAGCACTAACATTCTTCAAACCTAAAGGCATCACCTTGTAGCAATAAATACCTTTAGGCAGGCGAAATGCAGTGAGTTCTTCATCCTTTGGTGCCATGCGGATTTGATTATAACTAGAAGAACCATCCATGAATATCATCTCCTCATAACTAGTGGAGGCATCAATCATTAGCTTAGGAATGGGAAGAGGGAACTCATCTTTAGGGCATGCATTATTGAGATCCTTGAAGTAAACACAAACTCGAATTTGGCCATTCTTTTTCCTTACAGGAACAATACTTGAAATCCATGTAGGATTTTTAACTTCACGAATGAATCCTGCCTCGATGAGTTTGTTGACTTCGTTCTCTATCAATGGAACCAAGTCTGTCCTAAAATGTCTTTGGGCTTGCTTAACAGGACGAGCACCATGTTTGACTGCCAATTGATGGACTGCTACTTTAGGATTCAAGCCAGGCAGTTCTATATCACTCTGAGCGAAGACATCCCTATATTCTTTGAGTATATTCATATAAGCGCTTTCTTCATCAACTTCTAGAAAGTCACTCAAGTAAGTAGGCCTTGGGTCTTTACCAATGCCAAGGTTAACTTCCTTTAAGAGATCTATTGTGTTATTGACTCCTTCTTCAAGTTCTGGTGGAGCGTCTATAGTATCTTCTTCTTCTTCATCAATCTTCATGTAAGGCAAAGAATTGTGCTCTTTCTGGATTGTAACTGTCACGCCCCAAACTTGAGGAGCGCAACTGGCTCCTAATGCCAAAACTCAGGCCCGAGCCGACCCTACTGATCCATTTGCTACTGGTGCATGGCAGCCACACGCAATCAAGAAAACAAACAAGTATTCTCGGCTTAAAACAAGCCCTCGGCCAGCATGGCCCCTGTTAACTGATCTATAAAAGAAACAGCTACTCCCAGGAGATCATATAAATAAATAGCCAACTAGCACAGAAGTCCTGATTGGGTCGTCGAGGCCACCATGATATCTATACCAAAACTAAAAGCAGGTATATATCAATACAATACATCAAACAGCTCACAAGCTTCAGCAAACCAACAACATAGGCCAGTATGGCCATAACGTAGCTATACACCCCATACACTAGTCTGCAAGCCTCTAAGAGTAGTAAAGATTAGCGGGACAGGGCCCTAGCCTACCCATAAACATATATATAACAAAAGGTAACAAACCTGCCAACTCTGGCAGCTCCAGAGGAAAGGGGCTAGCCAACCGGATAAAAGTCAATCTTGCTGCTGAGGAGGTCTACTCAGTCGTCTGTCAGGACCTGTATACATAAATGCAGTGCCCCCAAGGCAATGGGGCATCAGTACAAAATAATTTACAGAGTATGAAAGGCAATAGACTATGATGAGGTATCCTGATATACTGGAATAATCTGATAAATAAATCAAGGATAAGATAAGTGTACTAACCTGCTCCTAAATCTAAACTTATCAAAAATAATAAAACAACAACCTAACCAAGCCCCCATAAGCTCGGCAGGTACAAACAGCACACAAGACCACCTACTCAGGCCCCCAAAAACTCGAAAGGTGCCAATCAGCCTATATACCGCTATCGGTAGTCCCCTAGCCCCATATGTAGTCACATAGCCCTCTTAGGCATTAATATAGCCCCGTAGGCAGCACATAGCTCTCTTAGGCATCAACATAGCTTATAGACAACTCATAGCCCTCTTAGGCAACAACATGACCCTGTAGGAAGCACATAGCCTTCTTAGGAGTCAATATAGCCACGTAGGCAACTCATAGCCCTTCTAGGTATCAATATAGACCCGTAGGCAACTCATAGACCTTTTAGGTATCCATATAGCCCTGTAGGTAGAACATAGCCCTTCTAGGCATAGATAACATTCCTGCAACTAACCACAATAGCCCCAAGAGCAACAATAACAATCAAATCGCTAAAAGCGAGCAATTTAGTTATAAGCAACCTATACAAATAGCCTCTAAGTCATGTCCAACATAAGGACACTACTAACTGAATAAGAATCTCGACAAGGGAGAATTAAATCAACTCGAGCATCAAACAATCAACAATCATGGCTACAAGTATATCAAGGATAACAACCCAAATACATTGCTTCTAAGCTTTAAGGAAACAAGTCGTAAGTAGGGAATAGCCTTAACATACCTTTTTCGCTGAATTCATGTGTCCTAATAACTTTATTCACAGCCCCTCCTTGATACTACAACAAGGCAGGACCATAATCAACACGAAAGAATAGAAGATACAACGAAAATCCAATAAAAGATATGTATTTCCGTTGCAAATTGCTATTTACGACTTATCAAAGCTAGAGTCGATGAAAGATAGGTATTACCTTGATTATAAGTTTGTAATACACCTCAATACTTTAAAATATGCCCAAACCCCTGCTGTCCACACACCAAAGTACGCTATGCTAGGAAATTGATAAGACAAATTATACCATGTTGACGAGCTCAACGCGTAAAATAACTTTTGTCAAGGACTTAAGTCATGAAAATCAGTAACTTGGCTTGTCCTAGAAGTGGGTTTTGTAGGTTTTGTGAGTTTCTTAGTTCTTCACTAAGGAAAATGAATGAAAAATGAAGAAAAGTCGAAGAAGATGATAAATATAAAGTTCCACCGACCTAGGGGACCCACCGCACCTGCCTGCTTGCGCAGTCTTGCAAAAACATCAATATCTGTCCATTCTGAAGTCGTATGAATGAACAGATTGATGCGTTGGAAACTAGACTCGTAGACCTTCGATTTCATAGGTCGTGGGGACAATAACTCTTAATAGATTGGGAGAAAACATCCAAGACATTTAACCCAAATTTCAGACAAATCTTTAAAAAGGAATTTACGGTAACTTTCGCCAACTTTTATTTTGCCACTTACCTAACTTCAAAACTTCAGATACAACACTTGAACACTTAAAATATCACATAACACATCATTCTTAATTTATTACCCACCCTCCTGGTCTTTCCACGAAGATACGAGTCAATTTATACGTTTCGAAAAGTCGGGGTGTTACAGTAACATGATATGAGGAGCCTACATTTTCTTTGTATTCCTCGCGCTCCCTGGTGTAAACCACACTGTGAGCCTTTGCCTTGAGTTAATCTTTACACAAAACCACAAGTTCCACTCATCGCCTCATTCTAGAAGGAATCAAATTTTTGAAATCCTTTTGAATCATAGATGAAGCTAGCGTTGTCAGTTTTAGATAACTTCTCCCATCCTTGTTGTTCTTCTTCTTCAATGGACCTAATCGCTCGAACACAGAAGTTCTTGCAGTCGATTCTCCGCGTCGATCAAAGACAGAAGGTTTTTTATTGGGAGTTGTGATATCATCTTCAAAAGACATATGATTATTGATTGCCCTTTTTATTGAGATGCGAACTGGCGGTGGTTGGTTATAGCCTAGTCCTTCACGTGCCTGCCTGTTTTTTATCTTATGATGGAAGTTTCCCTAACATTGATGGCTCATTAGGATTGTATCCAGCCTTCACAAATAACTTGTAAGCATTAGGATCAAAACCTTCTCTTGTGCGTTTCGTAGGGAGTGCCACATCTCGTACTTGATTTTGAGTGATTGTTTTTCCTGGCATCTTTGACGACAAGTTTATTGCATCAATCCGTCTGATAGGAAGAGTTATTCCTTTTAATGATGCTTCTTGAAGGTTAGGTGATTTGACTTCTTCTTTCTTTCCTTTTGGAACATAGCGAACTCCTGAAGTTACCTTCTTCTTTGAAGATATGACCTTCCCTTCATTATAGTTGGGACAAAGTTCTTTAGTGTCAACTTTTGCCTTTCTGAGAGCCGCATCGATTATTTTTATTGTGATCCTATCATACTTGGTTGATTTAACATCATTATGTTTTGCCTCTTTGACAACATAACCCTTCAAATAGAATTTTGTATCGGCAAAATGTGTATCAGCTTCGGTGAAAGGATTATCATCTGCAACTATCTTTATTTCAATCCTGCCTTCAAGATACTTCAAACATTTTTAGTAAGAAGATGAGACAATTCTATTCTCATGTACCCACGTTCTGCCAAGTAATACATTGTATGAAGTCTTTGCATTGATCACGTGCATCCATGCGCTTCATCGCAGATCTTCCATGTGGATTTCTAATTCAATGCAGCCTATGGACCTCTGTCCCCCTTGATTGAATCCTTCTATCAAGAGATGACTTTCACTAAGTTCTTCAGCCGTGATGCCTAGTTCCTTCGGTGTGTGGATAGGCAGAATGTTTACTACAGATCCTTCGTCTATTAAGATTCTGTTTATCTTCTTCTCTAGCATGCGACCTACCATAAACAAAGGATGATTGTGTAGAGTTTCACCAAATAGAAGATTATTATCTGTGAATGTAATTTTTGTATCACACGCATGTGCTTCTTTGGAAGAAGGTTCAATAGGCTTTTCAGAAGATAAAGGAGCCATAGTTGACGAGATTTCTGTTGTTGCCTTTTCTTCGCCACTAGGAGACACTTTGGGTGAGGATTTACTTGCATCTTTGTCAATAGGAGACAACTTCATTGTTTTTTTCTTTATCAGCATTGAAACATGATGCCTCACCATTGTCTTGGGTTGACTTTGTGCAGAACGGTCCTAGTAAGAATTCCTCTAAAATCACCGGACGTGGAAGTTTTTGGTAGTGATGCACTTCTACCTTTGCCTTCTTTTGGCGCTTGATTGATTTCTGCTTCTCCAATTTCTTCACCATTTTCCCTCTAATCGATTGTTCGGATGATTCCTTTCGTAAGCTTGACTTGTTCCGTTTTTGCCTAGTTACAAGAATCTAGCCTTCATTACCATCTATATCAACTTCTTGCTACAATGACACTTCTTCATGCTTTTCAAAGATATATATTTTGACCAGATCGAGTGAGCCGAACATGATAGAGATCTAGTTAGAACTGGACTTCTCATCATCAAGGAAAATTTCTTTTCATTAACCAATCGCATCACTCTATACTTGAAGACAAAACATCTTTCAAGAGAATGACTCACAAGTCTATGATACTTGCAATAATTTGGGTCATCAGCTTTTCCAGCTTCATCGGGTCACTTCATCTATGGCAAGTCAATGAGCTTTAACTCAAGCAACTCATAAAAAAATTCATAAACGTCAGAATCCAATAAGGGATATTTTTCCCTTACATCTCCCTTAGTGTCGACCTTTGATTTGAACGTGCTTGGAAAGTCGTTCTCAGATTTTGTTTCATGCCCTCATTGGTGGTGAACTTCGCAGGTGACACCTTAACATTCATGGATTCTTTGTTGTCACTTTTGGGCATAAATTTGGTCCATCTTTTGGGTTCCTGCTTATCTCTTCCTTTGCGAGGATCATGGACAAAAGTCATATGTTTTCTAGCAGAGGACGTGCTCAACTCCATATCATGAGCGCGAGTAGCAAGATCTTCGAAGGATTTTCATTTTATTCCTTGCAGGATGTAAAGAAGCTCACAGTGCATTCCTTGGATACACATTTCGAATGCAGAAACTGCACTAAGCCTATCCTTGAAATTTAGGTTCGCGTTCCTCCATCGATTTATGAAATCTATAACCAGTTCATCCTTCCTTTGGCGAGTATTCCTGAGTTCTACCATGCTCACGGTACGCCTTGTGCTATAGAAGTGATTGAGAAACTTGTGCTCTAGTTGCTCCCAACTATCAATATAATTATGCTCGAGATTCGTGTACCAATCAAAGGCATTTCCTTTTAGAGAGCGGACAAACTGTTTGACAAGATGGTCTCCATAGGTTCCAGTATTATTACATGTCTCCACAAAGTGTGAAACATATTGTTTTGGATTTCCTTTACCCTCAAATTGTTGAAATTTGGGAGGTTAATAACCTACAGGCATTTTGAAGTTATCAATTCTAGCAGTGTATGGCTTAGCATACATGTGAGAAGACTTGGTGGAGACTTCATACTTATCTTTGATAGTGCCTTCAATAAACTCCTTCAAGCGATTGAGTGGGATCATTCCTTTAGAAGAAACTGGCATCTCATCAACAAGTAGTGCTTTATTTGCAGGATCTCCAATCTTTTGAATTTCAACACATTTTCCGGGCGCATGACTCGCTTATCCATCTAAAAGCCCTTCCATTTGATCCATCAACTTATCAATTCTAGACTCTTGGTGTTGTACATGCTTTGTCAATCATTCAACCAACTTTGTCATATTTGCGAGTTGTTCTTGAGAGGAAGAAGCAGCAACCACCATTGTTTGCATGATCATTGGAGATGTAGGAGAGTAGCATGGATTGTCGCATAAGTTGATCTTCAGTGGACTCACATTACGTGATACATGTTCAGGTGATTCATTCGTTGAATCATAGCTCTCCCTTGTGGTAGAGTTCTTGGAACCAAATTGCTCAAGTAGAGCTAAGGTCTTCTTGATCTTTTCAGCAACACTGCTTCCTCCTTCTAAAGCATTTGCGGAGGAACTTGATATTTTTTGAGTCGCAGACCCAAAAGATGGAGTTGATGCAGACGACACTCGAAGTGTTTGTTGTACTAGAATAACAACTTTGCTCCTCCTAACAGCTTCGAATCTTCCAAAGTTAACACCAAGAATGCGTTCAACTTCAGTAGAGAACTTGGAGTTAGTGGCCTTAGAGGCAGTTGATTGAGAGTTGATCTTCATGAAAGTCATCTCGATATTCTTTAATGCTTGAAAAGTTGAGATGAGAGGTATAGATTGTCCCATTGGGCATGCCTGAATTTGTAGACAATTAAATTCGCACCGAGAAAACAATAATCTTGAGATTGATCTTGAACTTGGTATTTATCTTGATCTTGATCTTTATCGTAATCTTGATCTTGAATTTGAACTTGGACTTGGACTTGATCTTGATCTTGATCTTGATCTTGAACTTGATCTTGACTTGAATTTTATCTTGATCTTGAGTTTCTAGTTGAATTCAAGGTTTTCGAGCTTGATCTTGAATTTGGTGGACTTGATCATGATCGTTCCTGAACTTGATCTTGAACTTGATCTTGAACTTGATCTTGAATTTGATCTTGAGCTTGATCTTGACTTCTTCAAATCTTGAACTTGAACATTTGAATTCTTGAATTATGCAAAGCTTGAATTCATGAATTTCTAGCTTGTAGAGAAATTGTGGCTTTTGATCCACGAGCTTTCTCTAGCTTCTTGTTCGAATTCTTTGTTCTCTATTCTAAATTATGAGGACCCCTATTTATAGTTTTAAAAGAGAGGAGTTTATTTAGAAGAGGACTCCCTTCGGCCAATCGGATTTAAGTGACATGGCATATGGGCTTTATGGAGCGGGCTTGTCATCTTCAACACGTGTCATAATCCTATTGGCTTCTTGTTTGACTTGGCATGCCATGTCATTTGCCACGTGGAACTAAGAAAATGGGCCTCTAGGATGAGATGAAGTTGGGGTTAGCAAACTGGGCTTATTGTAGCCCAAATCAATTAATTTGGACTTCAATTAAATCCATATTTATTGAACTTAAATAATCAACCCAATTATATTAATCCATGATATTTATTTGGACTAATATATTCATGAATTTAATATAATTC
>JAJOOF010002581.1:0-28198 GCA_029582545.1 Solanum lignicaule
TTTACTTATTTTTTTTGTTTATTTATTTTCCATTTCTTATTTCTTAATGATAAGAAATTTTTTGAAAAGTATAAAAGAGAGTAAAGTGTAGATTATCTGTTTAAATTTATAATTTCTAATCGTGAAAAGATAATTTATATCTAAATTTAAATATTAAAAATTTATATCAACAACACTCAAATATAAAATCTCAAAAATTGACCGAATTGGCTAAACAATTACTCTTATTTACTTAAAGGAGTTGTTGTTACGCATTGATTTTCTAGAAAAAAAATTAATGATAAAATATATTTTATCCAATTATACTCAGAATGTATGTGAACAAAATATGAAGAAAACTCAAATTACCATCATGTTTCCTCTTATGTGATTGTCTTCATATGTTCGATTGCATATGAATCACATCATACACAAATAAAGACTCATTAGAATTAATTTTTATTTATTATTTTAGTACTAGAGACGTATACAAAAATTTTTTGGATAAAAACGTTGATGGTGCTTCACTAAAAAATTATAATAACATGGAAAGGATATAGAAAGTTCTTTATGATTTCAAAATAAACTTTTATAAAAAAAAATTGAAAGAAAAACATCTTCATAGTTCTCCGATGATAATGACAACACATATTTGTTAAGCATGAACTAGATTAAAGTTTCATCACATATATATTTTTCTTTATCAGTATTATTTGTTGTTTTATAAAAAAAAAATTTGTTATTAAATGAAATGCTAAAATATTAAGTATACATAGTTGTAGTCACAATATTATTATTTATTTTTTTGCTCTCAAATTAATATTTGTTTCAAACTGATTAAGAAATTTTAAAATTAAGTAATTTTATTGCATTTATTATATAAATAAATTTAAATTACCTATTTAAATAATTATTTAAATTACATTTTAAATAATTTTTTACATATAATGTAAAGTAGTTCAATAATAACAATCAAAACTTAAAATACTTTAGAATTGGTAGACATCAACACATTAAAGAAATGCTAAAAATCATATGGTTCATAAGTGTAGATCTTATTTAACAATAACCCAAGATAGTTACACATTGATGTTGTAATATTGCATATTTGTTAATTATTATGTTTTAAAAAATTAAACTACGTATTCACAACTACATATTTAAAAATTAAACTACATATTTTAAAAAATTAAACTACATACTAATAAATTTTTTATGTATTTCTATAATGTGCCGATGTCTATCAATTCTTAAGTATTTTGAGTTTTGATTATCGTTATTGAAATATTAAAATTCTACATTAAATGAAAATAATTTTTTAAAAATATATATCCTAGTTATGTTATACTTTATTTATACACATTAAACATATTGTAATTTATTATATACATAAAATATATCTATTTTAAAGTATTATAATTGATAAGTAGGTATTGAGTGATCTTTTATTCATTATATCCACTTAATTAATATTATTGGAATAACTGAATTTTTTATTCATGGTTAAAATTAGTGAAATAATTTCACCATTTTCTATATATGTTAATTCTTGTGTGGAATGATTATAATATAAAAAATTAATGTATTATTTATGTCATAGTTATATATGTCTTATCATCAATTATTTTTAGAAATATCTAAATTTCAAAATAATTTTTTTCTCTTGAAAAACATCCATTATATAGACTAATCTATTTAGTTGATTATATTTAAAGAAAAAATTAATTAAAATCTTTTAATCTATGTTTAATTACTATATTTTACTAATTTTGTATTACAAAATAATTAAGTATAATCTTAAGTAGATAAGATAGTCATTTGTAGTTATTATTAATGAGAAATTTAATTATCGCTTTTCAATAAAGAGGTTTATTTTAAGTGAAAAAATAATTTTTCAAAGGTATGCGTTGGCACCTTATGATCATAATTGAGTTCAGGGGAGGGGTAGAGGAAGGAATGTATGTTATGTATATGTAGAACATAATTTGGTATATAATGAAAAAAATATTAATGTATACAAACAAAATTACAAAAATATTTTTTTAACTAAAGCGTACAATTTTTTTATTAACTAAACAATATTTATTTTTAAAAATAAATCGGATAAACTATACACAAAAAAATATACACAAAAACATTTTTTCATTTTCCTTGGCAGCCAAATAGTTTGTGTTTTAGTAGTTCAAGGAGTTTGGGAAATATAAAAAAGTTAGTTTTTGTTGGAGGGAAAAGTATTGAGGAAATAAATGCAAAAATTAAAACAAGGATATTCAAGTCTTTTTACATTTCTGGCCAAATTTTGGCCAAATATTTCTGGCCATTTAGCATTACCCTAAATTTTATATAAGTATTATCATATTTGATGTTTTTTCCGCTCCTATTTATATGTATCATTTTACATTTCATGTCCCTTAAGAAACTAGGTAAATTTACTATTGTATCATTATTTATGTTCTTTTCAAGTCAAATTTTCAATAAATGAACATAATTTAATTTACTTTGATTAATTAAATTGACAATAAACATGAATTAATCATTTAGTTTTCTTATGTTCAAATTCATGCTTTCAAAACTAATACTTCCCCTGTTCACTTTTACTTTCACATTTTGACTTGGTACATCATTAAGAAAATAATTAATAATATATGTATTTTACCAAACTATCATCTATTAAATGATGTCTTGGAAAATGATTTGGAAAATAAGTATTTAATGTTAAGGGTAAAACAGAAAAATAATTATTGTATTTTCTTGATATGTCAAAAATGACAAGTAAAAATGAAATTATATCATAGGAATAAGTGACAAGTAAAAATGAACAGAGGGAGTAACTCTCAAGGGTAAAATAGGAAAAATAGTGTTACAAGTACCCCCTCCCGTCCCCTTTTAGCTGTCATAATTTTTTTAGAGTCGAAACGATAAGAATTTTGACTAACATTTTACGATGTATTTTTTCATCATATTGCTATGCAAAAAATTGTTATTTATAGTACTTATATTTTTTAATATCTTAATTTTTAGTTTAAAATATCGAATTATTGTAATCTAATTTACCTTTAAATATTAGTCAAATTGACTTTTGAAAAGCGCAACATGACAAGTAAAAGGAAACAAAGAGTATTAAGGACCATCTATTTTTAGTAAGGTTGCCATATAAATAGAAACAAATGGAGCAGTTGGTTAAGAGCAATGCCGGCAAAATGAGCTCATATTTTGGTAACCCACCCATATTTTAATGGGCTGGATGAGTGATTTTATACATGGATAAAATACGAGTTTAAACTCATATTCAACCCATAAAAATATGGGTATTCATGGGTAAAATATGGATTATGCAAATGGGTTAAGCTTCCAACTTTTATTCACTCAAAAATCATGATATTACTAAAAATATTGTAACTTCTCTTCCCTTTTATGCTCTTCAATAAAACTAATTATTCTTCTCTAAAATTGAAAAGTTGAAGTTTTTGGCCCTCCAAAAGATATATACTTAAATTTATTTTATATTAAAAATTATAGTATTTATTTATTTTACTTTTATGATACAATAAAACTAAATAAAATATTTTCAACATTTTTCATCCAAAAAAAAAGACTAAATTCTTTTCTCCATGTAGAATTCTGAAGTAGAGTACTATTTACTCATATGAAAATATAAATAAATATGAATAAACTTGTATTTTACTCAATCCACTTGTTACCCAATCTATTTTTACTCATATGAAATATGGACAAGTTGAACTTTTAACCATTTTATGTTGACCCATTTTCAACCCGCTCATATTTGACCCAACCCATCTATTTGCCATCACTAGTTAAGAGTAAATTATTCATGTATAAAATTGATACAATGTTTGATTTGTAATTTCGTAACCCACATAACTAATACATGCATAAATTATAAATGAATATATTTGCTTATTTTATACAACATAAAAAATGAGACAAATAATACATGAAAGATTAATCTCTGCCTAACTAATTTCTACCTAAAATAATATATATATTCTCATATAACTAGCAATTGCATGACTTTAACCGGATATCAAACCAGCCCCCCCTAAATTTTAATGGTTCTTATTCATTAACAATATGAAATACTAATCTTTCAATTATAAAAGCTAGTGAATACAATTTTAGTTCAACTTCTAACTGTGGTAATAAAATATAACGGAATCCACCAAATACTGTGATTGTTTATGTTGGAAATGAAGAAAAAAAAAACACTTCATCAGTGCTTAAAAAAGAATAGGAAATTAGATTATATGTACTCTATTCTATTTATTTGCAAACTTAGGAGTTCAATAATAAAAACAATATGCTCTATTTATTGATTTTATGATTAATATTTTTTTGATAAAATAATTCAATTTGTGGTTGTTAGTTTCTTTTAATCTACAAATTATTGCCAACAAAAAAACATCATAATTCACAAAGCAGACAATGAATTCCTTCAAACAAAACAACAACTAGGGTCTCTAGCTAGTAGAAAAAAAATCATATATGCATGTTTTAAAGAGTCTCGATGTAGAAAAACAATATAAACACATATTAAAGCACACCATGATAATAGCATCATTGAGATTTTTCAAATAGTCACTATAATAGATTTAATTATGCTTCATACCTATAGTTTGCATATTTACGGTTGTAGCTACAATTTAAGTTGTCTCGTTTGTATAATTCACGAGTTTGTATAATTCGCGAGTGAGTTTGTATAATTCGCGGGTACGTTTGTATAATTGAGTTACTTTTGTATAAACATGAAATAACAAATTTAGACAAACTCAAACATTTGAACTTTAAACAGTTATACAAATTATATTATACAAAAGTTATACAAATTTTGAATTATACAGACATGCGAATTATACAAACTCGAAACCCCAGCTCACGTAATTATCACTGAATATTGGTCGCGAGTAGTAATTAACTAAAACTATAGCTATGATGACTAATTAACTAGTAGTATACGTTTTCTGAAACATGTAATTTTCTCTAAATCTCATTCGACATCAAATAAAATTATTTCATTCACCATTGTGTAATTTAAAAATGTTAAAGTTTTCAAATATTATTTTTATCAATCTTTTAACATTATTTGGGAGAAAATCATATGTCCTCTTCAACTCGGCTTTAAAAATTAAATATTTCTCTCAATTTTGAACAATAAATGTTCTTTCTTTTTGTTTCATTAAAAATATAACTACCTATTTTACCCTCTAAATTAAGGCCCTTTGTCTTTTTTTTTTGTTTTCTAATATTATGATTTCCCCCCTTTCTAATGTATATTTTTAATTGTTCTGAATCGTTTCAACCCATCGTTAGATAATGATGAAAGTCTCATTTTGAGTAAGGGTCGTTTTGGTGTGATCGCGTCGCTATCTAAATATTTTCTTCTCATTTTGTATTTACTTATTATTTAACAATTCTATTTATTCTTTGTCCTACCTTTGTATAGTACATCTACCTCGTACTCTACTTTTCTTGTAGGGTTATCATTTAAATTGTTGATGTGTGATATTATGTAACGACGAAAAATGATACAATCTATTCAAACATTTGTACTCATCAAAACAATACAAAATGATACAATACAATACAATACATATACATTATGAAACAATATGTAATAATCATTCAAAAGTGTTAGATTCGAGTTCTTATGCTCCAAACTGTTAGTTTGTCATCCATCATCACTTTGGAAGGGGTATTGGAATCTTTGTCTTTGAAGTGGCAAATAATGTTAACAACATAGATGATAGAGTTCAAACGAAACCTAACTCTTCGAGATCAAGGGGCATAGCTACGCTTGCCCGATGGGTGTCAAGCGACACTCCTTTACCGAATAATTATATTGTATATATAGGTCAAATTTTGGTTTATAGATATATAGATAGAGATAATTGTTGACACACTCTTAGACACAAGTTGAAGGTTTAACGCAATGATCAAGGTGTTGCTAAAATTTCCTAGATTGTGTGTTCCAACCATACTAGCAACATAATAGTAGTTTTTTACTATAACGAGCACCTACAACTAAGAGGAATGAATGTTGATCACAGGGTGAGAATCTTATAATACGAGGGCTAGTGACTGGTCAAGTCAGCAAGCTGGGTGTTTGTGGAAACAGTTAACCAGACTGCAACCACAATCACCCTCTCGGTCACCCTTCCTTGCGGAATTTTATTGAAAGGGTTTATGTGCTCAGATGCGAAAATCCTTATGTGGTTCGAAAGATAAAGAGTTGTCGAGGAGACTTTTCTAAGAAAAAAGGCATGGTTCTTTCAATTTCGCATCTGGGGTCTCGTCTATCCGAAACATTATTGTAAATGGCATGAGAAATGGATTCACTCTACAAATAATTGTGTAAATTTCAGGAATATGATGTTTGTTTATGTCGACCCTACGCTATGATTCTTCTTCTCTTATGAAATTTCTAGTTAGATGAATACAACTCTACTGCATGATGGAGTGATCTTTCCTTCTTATGAAAGTCGGTGTCTCACTTTCCCAGGGATTACAAAATAACGAAAAAATAAAAGTGACCGATATGCGAGGGGAAAACTTTTGTTTAATATTTTCGAAAAGATTTTTGAAAGATAAAAAAAAGAAAAGTTTTCATATTTTGCACAACATTTTTTTATTATGAAATCGGACACTCGGTCTTGGTGGTGTAGTTAACAGTTGAGTAGGCAGACACCTTAGTGCCTTAGTGGTGTCACTCATATATAAGCGAATTTGGACATTTGAAGTCTTGTCAAGGATTCTTTCTACATGAAATGTCAGTAGTGCCATCTTCCTCGCTGGTTGTATGGGTGGGTTGTCCCTCTCTGCTGCGTTCTTTTAAGCGAGTAAATATGTCACGCCCCGAGCCTACACCCTGGGCGGGACTAGAACTCGAGAACCATTGCTGACCTCAAGCGAACCCTTGGCCTGACTTAACTCTTAGTAGAAGATTTACTCATATTAAAAGCACTTTAAAAAGATAAACTCGTAAATGTTTAAAGAAACATTTCAACTGGCCAAAAGAGGCAACTCAAGTCTCAATATGAACAACTGATAATGAAAAGACTCATGAACTAGTGTCTATCTATCTATGAAACCTCTAATACTATGAGGGATGTCGGGACAAGACCCCTGATCATTCTAACAACTGAAATAACTGAAACATAACAAAAGGGGGATTCCGGAAGTAAGGAAGCTCACCAAACAACTCTGGAGCTCAACTGGATCAATGAAGCACTGGATGCTGATCCTGGTTACCTGTATCTGCATCATAAAAGATGCAGACTAAATGGCGTCAGTACATGGAATATACGATCATGTGAGGGGAAATCTAAACAAGACATAAGCTTGAACTGGAACTGAAGAAACACTTACCCCTTCTCAACGCAACTCAACCTCATTTCATTATAAAGTAATAGAAATAATGCAGTATAAATAAAAGCTTTAAAATAGTAGATATCAACTAAGTTTACTAGAAAATACAATATAAACTTTGTTTGTATGCAAAAATACAAAATAGAAAATGTTGGGAGATTTTCTAACCGATAACCATCACTATGAGCTATATGATGATACAACGTCTAGCCCACACTGCTAGAACTGTCCTATACTTTACCGAGGTATATGACCTAACTAACTAAGTGGATCCACTAGTCTATGCTAAAAAGCAATAAAGGAATCATCCGAAAAGTATGACCCTTTTCTACCCACGTTGGCTACATGGTTTATGGGGGCTGTGAGTTGTTAGAACTCTCCCCCATATCGGTGCTCAATACTACTCTCAAAATATAACTTACCTCATTATATTTTAAAGAAAACATTTCCTGTTCCTCAACTTTGAGATTATTACTCAAAAGGTTTCTCTAAAAAGAAAGAGATAATACTGAAAATTGTTCATGAACTCTTTGGAAATCGGTGTTTCCTTTCATATTAAATGTAAAAACATTTGCTCTTGGAAATACTTAGTTCCAATATATCATTTTAAACAAAATGAACTTACCTCTACTCTCTCTCAACTCTATGCTCAAGTCATTTAAAACAAGTTTTTAAACAATTTTTAAAAGCTTTTTTAAAATGACTCGAAGAACTCTCAAGACTTGACTCTTAGCTCTACCTTGAATTTGAACTTATGGATTCAAGGTTATGATTCATGTTTATGAATGATTTTTAGATTTATAGAAGTAGTTTAGAGTAGTTAGAATCAATAGGGAGTAAAGGTATACTTTAGGAGAACTTAGACAGGTAAAATAATGAAAAAAGGGTGGGGGCAGGCGACCGTGGCGCATTGATGGCGCGGGGTGCCAACCCCTAAAGTTCAGAGACCCATTTCTGGCGGACTTCTGGGGCTCCGCCCCAGACCTCCCCCAGGACTTCCCGACGAATTTTTCTACTCGTTTTCTAACCTTAATTCGACTAGAATCGAATGGTTTCTTCCCCAATCACTTAGAATCCAATACTCAACGTATGTACACGATAATCTACTAAAATAAAATCCTCAAAACACTAACACTTATCTCAAGAACTCATCAAAATCCCAAAAATCAAGATTATGAAAGTTATTCCAAGAAAACTCAACAAGAACTCAAATCCTTCAACTTTAAGAATGAATTTGCACTGAAAATAACATGATTGGCGTGTGGTGCAAGAACCCAACACTATGAGAACTCACATACCTCTTAGGGATCAAACCCTTGGTGAAAATCTGCAATAAAACCTTAAGATGTTGACGAACTGTTGAATCATCTCCTCTTTTCCTTTCCTTTCTTTTCTTGAACTTTTTTATAAAACCCTAAGCGTATTTTTATTTGGGAAAACTGAACCAAATCAATTTAGTCCCCTAATTACTTACTAAAAATACTTAAATCTGAAAGGGTAAGGAAAATACGAAAATACCCTTTACATTATCGGGTAACTTTCCTTAATTGAGCAGCCCAACTTCAAACAGTCATATCTCTCTCATACAAGCTCAAAAATTAGAAAACTTAGTGGCTTTGGAAAGAGGATTCCAAGACCTTTCATTTGATATCTTATGGGCCACCTAACTCATCATGTACTGAAAGTTATGGTCGTTTGAAATTGACCCAAACTCATAAATTAATCATAACTTGAAAATTTTCAGATTTAGCTTATTTTCAATTTAGTTCTTTCTATTTTTAGCTCTTTCAAATACCGAGGTGTTACAATATCTCCCCCTTGGGAATATTCATCCTCGAATGAGATTACTCTAAGTAGACTAAGGGTGGTAACATATGACACCCAACTCAAACATTCAATATGCAAAGTAACACAACATTTCAACAAAAATAAATGCCAAGAAATGGATTAGTACCTTAATTTAGAATTTCCCCAGACTCAAGGAGTTGTGGGTATCTCTTCTTCATATCCTCCTCAGCCTCCCAAGTAGCTTCCTCAACAAACTGATTTCTCCATAAGACCTTGACTGATGCTACCTCCTTGGTTCTCAACTTGCGAACCTGACGATCTAGAATTTGAATGGGAATCTCCCCATACGATAAGCTATACTTAATACCAATGTCTTCAGTTGGTATAATAAGTGAAGGATCGCCCATACACTTCTTCAACATAGAAATGTGAAATACGGATGGACTGCTGCTAACTCTGATGGTAGCTCAAACTCATAAGCTACATTGCCAATCCTCTTGGCTATCTTGTAAGGATCAATATACCGGGGACTAAGCTTCCCCTTCTTACCAAATCTCATAACACCCTTCATGGGTGAAACCTTCAAATAAATCCAATCATCTACTTCAAACTCTAAGTCTCTTCTCCTAACATTAGTATCGGATTTCTAACGACTATGCGCTGTTTTCAACCTTTCTTGAATAGTCTTTACCTTTTCCATAGCTTGATGAACCAAGTCTGGTCCTATCAACCCAGCCTCACCAACCTCAAACCATCCAATAGAATATCTACATCTTCTCCCATAAAAAGCCTCATAGGGAGCCATTTGGATGCATTAGAATGGTAACTATTGTTGTAAGCAAACTCTATTAAAGGTAAGTGATCATCCCAACTACCCTTGAAATCGATCACACAAGCCCTCAACATATCTTCTAAAGTCTGAATCGTACGCTCTGCTTGACCATCAGTCTGAGGATGAAAAGCAGTACTCAAATTTACCTTGGAACCCAAACCTTTTTGGAAAGACTTCCAAAATTGTGCGATGAATTACGCGCCTCTATTTGAAATAATGGACACCGGAACTCCATGAAGTCTGACTATCTCCTAAATGTATAACTTGGCATAATCCTCTGCTAAAAAAAGGTCTTTACCAGTAACAAATAGGCTGATTTAGTCATTCGATCTACAATTACCCATATCGAGTCATGTTGTCTGCGAGACCGTGGTAAACTAGTAATAAAATCCATGTTGATTTTCTCCCACTTCCATTCCAGAAGTTCTATGTTCTGAGCCATACCACCAGGCCTCTGGTGCTTTACCTTGACTTGTTGGCAATTCGAGCAGTTAGCAACGAACTCTGCAATACCCCTCTTCATACTACTCCACCAATAGACTTCTCTCAAGTCACGATAAATCTTTATGAAACCTAGATGGATAGAATATCTGGAGCTATGAGCTTCCTCCATGATCCTCTCTTGGAGTTCATCCACCCTTGGCACAAACAATCTACCTTGATACTTCAATACACCATCTCACTCTTATTCAAAACCCATTACTTTTTGTTTATGAAAATTTGCCTTCAATTCAAGCAAAATAATATCTTGGCCTTGTTTCTTTATCACTTCAGACACTAATGATGATTCAACCCCATTCATCACTACTACTCCTCCTTCATTGGAATCCATTATCCGGACTCCCAATAGTACAAGTTTGTGCACATCTTTTACTAACTCTTTCTTTCCTTCCTCAACATGGGTGGTACTACCCATAGACAATCTGCTCAAAGCATCAACAACAATATAGCCTTACCTGGGTGATAGAGAATACTCATGTCATAATCCTTGAGTAACTCCAACTACCTCCTCTGTCTGAGATTAAGCTCTTTCTGACTGAATACATACTGAAGACTCTTTGATCGATGAACATATCTATATGAACACCATACAAATAGTGACGCCATATTTTCAAAGCAAACACTACAGCAGCCAACTCTAGATCATGGGTTGGGTAATTTCTCTCGTGAATCTTAAGTTGTTTGGAGGCATAAGCTATAACCTTGCCATTCTGCATCAATACACAACCCAGTCCAAATCTAGACGCATCACAATATACCATAACACCTTGCATACCTTCTAGTAAGGTCAATATTGGGGTAGTAGTCAACCTAGTTTTCAATTCCTGAAAGCTTTTCTCACAAGCTTCAGACCATTGAAACTTCATTGTTTTCTGAGTCAACTTAGTCAACGGGGATGAAATAGAAGAGAACCCATGGACGAACCTTTTATAATAACCAGCCAATCCCAAGAAAATCCTAATATCAGTTGGAGACATGGGTCTAGGCCATCTCAATACTGCCTCAATCTTCTGAGTGTCAACTATAATCCCTTCACCAGAAATAATGTGGCCTAAGAATGCCACAAACTTGAGCAAAAATTCACACTTGGAAAACTTAGCATACAACTCCCTATCCTTGAGAGTTTGAAGAACTACTCTGAGATGACTAGCATGATCTTCCTCATTCCTCGAATAGATAAAATGTCATCAATGAATATGATAACAAGCATATCTAGATAAGGTTTGAATACTATGTTCATAAGATCCATGAATGTTGCAGGAGCATTAGTTAAATCAAATGACATAACCAGAAACTCATAATGACTATAGCGGGTTCTGAATGCTGTCTTTGGAATATCACACTCCCTTACTCTCAACTGATGATAGCAAGATCTGAGCTCAATCTTAGAAAAATAAGTGGCACCCTGAAGTTGATAAAAAAAATCATCAATTCTCGAAAGAGGATACTTATTTTTGCTAGTAACCTTGTTCAACTGACGGTAATTTATACACATCCTAAGAGAACCATCTTTCTTCCTCACAAATAGGATCGGAGTGCCCCAGGGTGAGACACTTGGTCGAACAAAGTCTTTCTCAAAAAGATCTTTCAACTGCTCTTTTAACTCTTTCAACTCAACTTGAGCCATTCTTTGTGGCGGAATGGAGATATGATGAGTATCGGGAAGAATATCTATACCGAAGTCTATTTCACTCTCAAGAGGGACTCCGGGAAGATCATCTGGAAAGACTTCTGGAAATTTACTCACAACTAGAACTGACTGAATAAGTGGTGTCTCAACACTAGAGTCATTAACTCAGACTAAGTGATAGATGCACCCCTTGAAAACTAACTTTCTCACCTTAAGGTATGAAATAAAATGACCCTTAGGCACTACTGAACTACTCATCCACTCAATAACTGTCTCATTAGGAAACTGGAACTTAACTACTCGAGTTCTACAATCAGCTGAGGCATAAGAGGCATGAATCCAGTCCATACTTAAAATAACATCAAAATATACCATGTCTAACTCGACTAAGTCAACCATGGTATCCTTGTGATTGATGGAAATGGTACAATTAGGATAAACTATCTCAACTAGTATAGACTCACAAACAGGTGTAGAAACACTGAACGCTTAAGAAGTTGCTCAGGAATAATATCAAAATTCATGGCAATATAAGGAGTCACAAAAGAAAGACTCACTCCTGGATCTAGCAAAGGATAGACATCAAAAGTAAAGACTTTGATCATACTAGTGATAACATCTGGTGAATTCTCTTACTCTTGGTGACTGGTGATTGCATCTAGACGGTTTGCCCCTCCGTCTATTTGTGAAGTAGCTCCTCTAGGTGCAGCTCTGTCTGGTGGAGCCGCTGAAGAAGATTGGGCGCTATTGCCCCCATTACCATCGCCCTGCCTGTTCTCAATGCATTCTTTCATGAAGTAACCATTCTAACCACCCTTGACGCAACCAGTAGAGCCATCGTGACACACTCTTGAGTGGGTCCTACCATACTTAGCACATTCATGAGTCCCATTACCTCCTAGTGCCACACTACCTTGAGACTGTGCAAGTATAGCTCTGAAATTCTGTGAATTCTGACTCTTGAACTCACCTCTGTTCCTTGGTGCAAGTGAACTAGTAGATGATGGAGCAGGTCCATTTTGGCTTGTGTTGAAAAGAAGACCGGTTTGCATTACTCTTTTGTTGCCCGGACTCATTTCCTGTTGTCTTAGCCTTCTTATTTCGAAACTCTTCTCTATCCCTCAACTTATATTTCTCAACCTGCTGCACATGGATCATAAGTCTTGCTATGTCCATATCTTCTATCAGCATAGCTGCCTTGCCCTCCTTACTTGACAGACGAGACAACCTAGAAACAAACAGACTCATCATGCTCCTCATGTCAGCAACCATCTCCGGGGCATAATGGTAAAGTTGCGTGAAATTAAGACTGTACTAATGCACACTCATGGATTCCTGCTTAAGAGTGAGGAATTCCCTTGCCTTGGCCTCTCTCAGTTCACGGGGAAAGAAACACCCCAAGAAGGCACCCTCAAACACAGCCCAGCTCACAATTGGTGCATCTTCAACTCTGTTCTTCTTCCATTGGTCAAACCAGATTCTAGAAACACCCTTCAATTGGTATGCATCTAGTTCCACTCGCTCAACATCAGCAACATGCATAATCTCAAAAACCTTTTATAGCTCCTCTACAAAGTTCTCCGGATCCTCAGTGACACTTGAACCGGTGAAGTTTGGAGGATTCATCCTTAAAAACTCATGGATTCTGGATGTATCAGCCACATCCTTTTGAACCTCTCCCTGTTGACCACCTTGATTTGGTCACCATTTGACTTAACATCCGGATAACATCCTGGAACTCATCATTAATGACCTCTCCTTGGGGTTGCACTTCTGGTGCATTGGATACCCCTTGATCCTCAACGTTCCTCCAAGCAAGACGACCTCAAACAACTCTTCGTGGAGGCATGATCTGAAAGATACGCGCAAGCATGAGTTAGAAGGAAACTTTTATAGAGATGAACTATATCGCATGAAAAGAGTATGAAAGATGTGAGATAATTCTTAAATGTCGCAGCCTCCCAATTATAGATGTGGTGCGCTTCACACCGATAACTAGAAATCTACAGACACGGCTTCATAAACACCCAGGACTCTTGAACTTTGTACTCTGATATTAAGTTTGTCTCGTCCCGAGCCTACACCCTGGGCGGGACTGACACTCTAGAACCATTGATGGCCTCAAGCGTACCCTTGGTCTGGCTTAACTCTTAGCGGAAGATTTACTCATATTTAAAGCACTTTAAAAAGATAAACTATAACTCAAATGTCTCAAAAGATAAACTCATAAATGTTTAATGAAACATTTCAACTAGCCAAAAGAGGCAACTCAAGTCTTAATATGAGCAACAGAAAATGAAAAAAGTAATGAACTAGTGTCTATCTATCTATGAAGCCTGTAATACTATGAGGGATGTCGGGACAAGACCCCCGATCATCCTAACAACTGAAATAACTAAAACATAACAAAAGGGATCCTCCGGAAGCAATGAGGCTCACCAAACAACTCTGGAGCTCAACTGGATCAACGAAGCACTGGATGTTGATCCTGGTTACCTGTATCTGCATAAAAAAAGATGCAGGCCAAATGGAGTTAGTACATGGAATGTACAAGCATGTGAGGGAAAATCTAAACAAGACATAAGCTTGAACTGGAACTGAAGAAACACTTCCCTCTTCTCAACTCAACTCAACATTATTTCATTATAAAGCAATAGAAATAATGCAGTATAAAGAAAAGCTTTAAAACAGTAGATAGCAACTCAGTGTATTAGAAAATACAATATAAACTTTGTTTGTATACAAAAATACAAAATAGACATTGTTGGGAGATTTTGTAACCGACAACCATCACTATGAGCTATGTGATGATACAACGTCTAGCCCACACTATCAAAACTCTTCTATACTTTGCCGGGGTATAGGACCTAACTAACTAAGCGGATCCACTAGTCTATGCTAGAAAGCAATAAAGGAATCATCTGAAAAGTATGACCATTTTCTACCCATGTTGGCTACATGGTTTGTGGGGTTTGTGAGTTATTAGAACTCTCCCCCATATCAGTGCTCAATACTACTCCCAAATTATAACTTAGATCATTATGTTTTAAAGAAAACATTTCCTCTTCCTCAACTCTGAGATTATTACTCAAAAGGTTTCTCTAAAAAGAGATAATACTGAAAACTATTCATGAACTCTTTGGAAATCGGTGTTTCCTCTCATCTTAAATGTAAAAACATTTGCTCTTGGAAATACTTAGTTCCAATATATCATTTTAAATAAAATGAACTTAGCTCTACTCTCTCTCAACTATGTGCTCAAGTCATTTAAACAAGTTTCAAAACAATTTGTAAAAGCCTTTTTAAAATGACTCGAAGAGTTCTCAAGACTTGACTCTTAGCTCTACCTTGAATTTGAATTTATGAACTCAAGGTAATGATTCATGTTTATGAAGGATTTCTAGATGTTTAGAAGTAGTTTAGAGTAGTTAGAATCAATAGGGAGTAAATATATACTTTAGGAGAACTTAGACGAGTAAAACGATGGAAAAAGAGTGGGGGCATGCGACCCTCGCGCACTGATGGCACGGGGAGCCAACCCCTAAAGTTCATAGGCCCATTTTTGGCATACTATTGTTAGCCGCCCCAGACTCTATGGCGGATCTGGGGCGCGCCGCCCCAACCCTCTCCCAGGACTTCCCGACAAATTTTTCTACTTGTTTTCTGGCCTTATTTCGACTAGAATCGAATGGTTTCTTCCCTAATCACTTAGAATCGAATACTCAACGTATGTACTCAATAATCTACTCGAATCAACCCTCAAAACACTAACACTTATCTCAATTACTCATCGAAATCCCAAAAATCAAGATTATGATATTCCAAGAAAACTCAACAAGAACTCAAATCCTTCAACTTTAAGAATAAATTTACGCTGAAAATAACATGATTGGCGTGTGGATGAACTAACCCAACACTATGAGAATTCACATACCTCTTAGGGATCAAACCCTTGGCGAAAATCCACAAGAAAACCTCAAGATCTTGACTAACGCTTGAATTTTCTCCTCTTTTCTTCTCCTTTCTTTTCTTGAACTCTTTTCTAAAACCCTAAGCGTATTTTGTTTGGAAAAACTAAACCAAATCAGTTTAGACCCCTAATTATTTACTAAAAATGCTTAAATCTGAAAGGGTAAGGAAAAGACCAAAATACCCTTCACATTTTTGGGTAACTTTTTTTAATTGAATAGCCCTACTTTAAACAGTCATATCTCCCTTACACAAGCTCAAAATTAGCAAACTCAGTGGCGTTGGAAAGAGAATTCCAAGACCTTTCATTCGATATCTTATGGGCCATCTAACTCATCATGTACTAAAAGTTATGGTCGTTTAAAGTTGACCAAAATTCATTACTTAAGCAAAACTTGAAAATTTTCAGATTTAGCTTATTTTCAATCTAGTTCTTTCTATTTTTAGCTCTTTCAAATACCGAGGTGTTACAAAATGGTACTCATATCTGGGTAGTGATCAATTACACCGCTATCAATGATGCATTATGCACTATTCAAGGGTAGAAGAGAGGAACCTTTTCTACCTCTTTGCACAAAAAGAGACTGAGATGACGAAGTGGATTATGCTTTTTGCACACCGCCGAATATTTAGTGTCAAATTGCCGCTCCTTTCCTTATTTATTTGATAATAGAGTCGTTTATCTTTGGATTGATCTTTATTATCTGATTGATTTGAAACTGCTACTATACTAAACTGGCTGAAGAGCGTAGTTTTGACCTAAATTCCTTACATGACAGGCTCCTCTCGGATAGTATTTATGGTTCTACCTTTTTCTTAGCAACTGGCTTTCATGGTTTTCATGTGATTATAGGTACTATTTTCTCGATCATATGAAACCCTCTTCCACTTAGGTGCGACACATGTAGTAATGTCTGCCCGAAGATGAAGGGGAAGAAAGGGATGCTAGGGATAGAGTAACCGAAGAGGGCATGAAATGAACTCGGAAGGGAAGGAAACCAATGGGGACAAACCCACAAAAAATGAGTTTTCCATGCGGCGATCTTTATTTAAAATATGAGCCGCTAAAATTTATCCCTTTTGAATGTATTTAGTCCAGTGGTTAGCACATCATACTTTCATAACGAAGACATGGGTTCGATTCCTTTAAGGGATAGGTCCTCATTCCCATAATCATTTTGATCACCTTCAAAAACGTCTTCCCTATAGAGGAGATAGACTGGTTTAGACTTTATCATTGTGGAACGACTTTTTGAAAGAAAAAAATGAGGGGGAACTTAGTAAGATGCCGGAGGAAAGTAGGTTTCCAAGCACACAGATTCAAGAGTTAAGTTAGAGGCTGACTAGTTAAACATGAAATTCAAATGAAATAAGGTTCTTTCGTCCATCAATGATGGTTCATTAATGTCACTTCTCAAGCTTTTGGGGACACCAAAATGCTCATAAGCGTGAAAAAGTTGTTCCTCGTTGTAATGTGTTCTCTGTAACCTATATTCGCCAACCTTCCTCGATACCTTAGAGACCACTCTTGCCAAAAAATATGTCATCGTTTTTGGTTGTTTTATGATATTCCTTGGAGGATGGAGAAAAAAAATACTCTATGTGCAGACATGAAAGATCTATCAATAGAAAGATTCTAGATTTTGTTTAGAGAAGAATGATTCATGCTCACCACTCCTTGATGCAAAGAACGGGGTCGAACCTTCAAGCAACTGAGATAAAGAAAGCAGTTGGACTTAAGTGTAAAACCTTTCCGAGGGAGAGTCTTTATCCAATGAGAATAAAGAAAGTATTTGGGCTTCCTTTGTTTGAATAATGCCGCTTATTTTAGCTTACATTCAAATCAAAGTAAACCAAGCCTAAGCGGTCATGACATCTTGTTGGTAGGCGTGCCAGTAAGATGGTAGTAGGCAAAATTATATTGATTGAATGGGAAGTTAGATAAAGAAGTGTTAGTAATAACTAGCACTAGACTTCTTCCCCCTTTATTTTCGACTTTTTCTCTCTTCTTTTGTTTGTGTTTCCACCCAGCCGTCGTTTCAGAGCCGCTCCTCTCCTTATAGTCAAGTGGTTTTCACTCCCAACTCCCAAGAAGTGGTAATAAGAGTAAATCGATGACATAAAATATTGCCTAATGCGTCGAGCCACTTTCCCTCATTCCACTCGTCTAGCCCTCTTAGGCCGGTGTCCATCATTGACAGTGGCATCTCTGTTTGTGCACATTGGAGAAAGTGCAAATAATCTCAGACCCGATGGATACCACATAAAAATGGATTTTCCAGTAGTGATGACATAAATTTGAATAGATTCTCTTTATTATTATACATATAGATTTTTTTTAATCTTCCACCTTATCTCCACAACTCTGGGTAAAAAGCTCGGACAAGTTATCTCGTGATCCGATTGAGTCGAAGGATCAATAAGCAAAACCTAAAACCTACCAAGGTTGAAAATAGGAATGTGGTCAACTGATTCAGATTCTTTACCTTGTTGACTAACATTACAATAGGTGTATGGGTCAGGGAGTGACTACTTGGTCTTTACACATTCACTTACTATTGATAGAGAGTTTTTCGTCGTTCGTATGTATCACCTACTATACTTCATTGGAAGAGTTCTATTATCTTTTAGACTTTAATACAATACAAGAAATGCACGAGAGTGAAGTGATTCGAGGGCTGCCAACTGGCATTATCAGATCAACCCCTTTCTTTCTTGTCCTTCTACTAAAAGTTAAGGGGAAAAGGTGCTTTCGCTACTAAGAAATCTAACAGACAATGCGGAGGTTCGAATTCCGCTAGATAATCTGGAAGTCTTCCCCGCTTGGAATCAGAATGTAGTTCGGGATAACTCAATACTATTCGAAACTTAGTCTTTATATTTTAGCTTAAAAGGGAAAAAAAATTAGTTGAATCAAAAAGCAAAGGATGTAAAGTCGAACAAACAATGGATAACATAGCAAACTAAAATAAAAACTCTTTTTTCTTTTTTACTCAAAAGCTTTGAATATTCTACTAGAAATATTACTTCTAGCTTTGGCTTCCACTTAGCTACAGTTGCAGATGATAGTCTCTAAAAGCTACAATTGTCTCTTTTTTGCCTTTCAAGATATTGTGTATAAAGAGAAATATAATTAGTCATCTTGGGCAGGTGAGAGTGCCTATCTCATCCCTTTCCTTTAGTTAGGTGAGCCTTCGCCTTTTGGATCCTCTCATGCCCAATGCGGTACATGACCACTTGATGAAATCCGGAGGGAAATGGGGTAAATGGATTTTTTTGTGCTGGGGTCTTGTGTAGTAAATATGTCAAGGGGGCGTTGGAATAATCGATAGTTGCTTAGTCTCATATGAGATTTGGGCGAGGAGACGATTCTAATTATCAATTTAGAGAGAGTCCTAGCCCAACGGGTGTTGACTTTTAAACAATAGAGGCGAACACTTACTCTTTCAAGTCAAAGTAAAAGTCCAAGTTCAAACCATCCAATGAGATGGTTTTCAGTGCTATTTATTATCTAGTTATAAAAGCGACCACATAGGCTTTCACTTTCGCCTCTCTCTAAATATTGCAGCCATGATAAAATCTTGATTTATCTTATCGATTTCCTTTTTCAGTCTAAGAGGAAAGCGAACTGACTATTCGATGATATTCACGAGCGCTTAGAGGTATGAAGTTAAGCGAAGGGTGATTAAAGCGCAAAGAAATGTCTTAAAGCAACCATTTTTCTCTTCATTTTTAAACAATTAAAATAACACACATTTTGCATATTATTTTGTATCTCGTTGAATTGTAATGTAACTACATTTTTCTTTCATTATTTTGTTGGCTTTCTCGTATTTACTTCTTTATACTTTGACACTTCTTAATAAAATTTCTAGCTCTGCCGCTATTTAAGATAACTATTCTAAGATTTTTAATTGACCTATAATTCCTTTACCTTATTCTCTACTAGTGAAATAGACCGTGCTTCGCGAGGTAAAATAACATATGTAATTTATAATAATTAAAAAATACTCTTATAAATTTATTAAAGTTTGAACAACATTAGTAATATTAGAATAACTGATATTGTTTTTAGACTTATTCACAATAGAATAGATTTCAATGTTTTCTAAATAAGTATGATAATTCATTTTATTAGAAATAGCTGTTAGATGAACTACATATTTCATTAGCATATTCTTTTAAAATAGATAGATTAAAGGCATACATAGGAACAACTTCAATATGAAAAGTAAAGAATTTTAAAACTAACAAAATGAATAAAAAAAATTACATTTCCATTAATACCTTCCTTCTTTAAGTTTCATGCATAAAGTAATGCTATCGATTAGAATGTCACGACCCAAACCATCGTGATTGGCACCCACACTAACAACCTGGTGGGAGAACCACTACTACAATCCAAACCAAGCAATCAATCTAAAAACTAAGGCATATAAGCCAAATACTAAGGAAAGAAAATAGAGTTTCCATAAACTCTAACAAAAGTTCAACAATAACTAACAAATGCGGAAGAATTAACCTAGAACCTAAAAGTCAATGTACCAAAACTCTACTAACGACAAGTCTAAGAACAAGGGGTACAACTCCGAAACTAAACAACACCTTAAACCTTAAAGAAAAGTCTGAGTCCGAAAAGAGTGGACTTAAACAAGGAAGATCTATGGCAGCCTGAAAGAACTGGCTCACCCTTGAATCCGGTCACGCTCATAGTCACCTAGCTGAGGTCTATCAATAGCCACCTGAAGATGCCCTGTACTCAATAAAGAAAGAGCAAGTACAGTATCAGTACACAATCACCGTGTACTGGTAGGATCACGCGGCTATCCCACTAAGTGTAACATACATTAGTTAATAGAACAATATAATCACATGCACATATCGAACATATACAATATCATCAACATATACGAACAATGAACAACTTCACGATTCTCACATATCACAATTATATCAATTTAGAGCAACATACCATTTTCCAATATCAATCATCATTAGATATGAACGAACACATCACAAGTAGATACAACACACAATTCAATGGTCCTCTCACGGAACCCAATTCAATGGTCCTCTCATGGAACCCAAACCCAAATAGTTAGCATACCGGAATGTGGCAATCTGATCCCATATTTATGCCGGAATGTGGCAATCTGATCCATATTTATGCCAAAACGTGGCAGCTGGTCCCATATTTATGCTGGAGCGTGGCAGTCGATCCCATATTTATGCCGGAACGTGGCAACCGATCCCAGTTAGTGTGTCGGATCGTGACACCCGCCCATTCAACAAACCACAATCACAATCACAATCACAATGTATATTCTCACAATCATACAACAAGAAGTGATCCATGGAATACAATTATTCAATTATCCTCATTTACAACAAGGGTGATCAATAATGTAACATTCGCATACATATATGTATCATAATGAAGCAAGAATAAACATACATCACACAATCATATAATCACAATCATCACCTACCTCGAATCCAATCTTGAATCCCCTAAGGCACTTGAATCTTCCCTTTCTGGATTCTTTCCGCTTGTTCTAGGTCTACAAATAACAATTTATATGCAAGGATCAACAATCAAAGGTATAATTATCCGGATTATAACAAACCCAATAAACCTAGACCAAACCCAAGATCCTACTACCCAATTTAGGGCTTTTTCCACCATATATTCTATATTAAAACCCTCCCCTATCGATAATGATCCACTAGGTTATGTTCTACGGATCGAAAAATGGATTCGGAGAGTTAAAATCTTACCTTTAGCCTCAAGAATGGTGAAAAAGGTCAAGAAGTCGCCTGGGGTCGTCTCCTTAGCTCTAAAAATCGAAAAGTGCCAAATAAGATCGTTTAGGGGTTTATTAGCGACTTTAAGTCGCGTCTGGCCCGCCATGGTGGATCCATCCCACTATAGCGGCCTCGCTCTGGTGGCTGCAATCCTGCTCTGGCGGCCTACAGAGAGATAGAATGCTACATGTTCATGCTAAGATCATTTTCGGGAGTTCTACTCGCCCAAATTTGATTACGTAAAGTCGTATGGGTTCCTTAACGTCTTAGCTATCTACTCATGTGGTCCAAATCATAATTAGATCTCTCATTAGATATCAGATTTTCCTACACCTTAATGACTTCGATTTTGTCCAAATTTGGACTAGGTTGGGAAATCTCAAGTTACTACGAAAAAGTTTTCTGACCCCAATTCTTTCTTCATTGACTTTTCCCTAACAACGGAATCAGGTCGTTAAAATAGATACCAATTTACCCATCACTCGTCCTCGAGTGATCAACTAGCAAAAGACTAGCTAAAGTAAGGATATAGTAGTATCTGAATCGTCAAATTACTGGGGATACTTGTCTCGCATACCCTTCTTACCGAATCTCATTACCCTCTAAGGGTTTCACATCTCCAACCTCAAACCAACCAATTGAATACCTACACATCCTCCCTTACAATGCCTCAATGAAGTCATCTCAACACTTGAGTGATAATTATTGTTGTATGTAAATTTAACTAACAACAATAACGATTCTCAACAACCCCAAAGTTGATCGCACACATGTTATCAAGGACTTTGACACAACATCAGGACGAATCCTTTCTCACATAACCATGATAAAATCCTAAATCAAATCTCGCCACAATTAGAGGTGAACCTAAACCAGCCAACACACAATCATAATACTCAAACAATCATAGTTCTTAACAACATCTCCATCCCACAACATAAATTCTCATGAGCTTAAGTTATAACAATTTTGATCTTTAGAAATCAGATACTCATCAAGGGATATGTCCAAGCATACAACCCCTCCAACAACACTATCGAAATGCTAGATTTAGTAATTGTAGATTACCTCTTAAGAACAGTAGAATTGGACCCAAAGATCCCCACATTCAACCACACCTAATCGATACATGACCTCGACGACTAGAGGAATATTAAGATTGTCGGACAACCACAAATACGCATGGTAGCTCTCCTATAAATTCTCATAAGCAAGGTGGTACATGTAGAACAACTAAAATACTTTAACAACTCCAAGACCACACCAATTATGTCATTTGAAATAACCAAATTTTCCCCCTCAACCAAGAGAACATCTAAGGATTTGGTATCCCTGATCCACCACTAGGGATCCACCCACAAAAGTGAAAACACACTAGAGCATAGCTAGTGAATCATACTCACAATACTAACAACCATCATAAACACTCCGACCATTTACCTTATTATAAGCCAACACTTTTTAAATGAAAACCTTTCTTAGATACTTAACAATCAATAGTAGTACTTACGACTCACCCCAGGTATAAGTCCTTTCAAATGCTCAATCGGATACAATTGATCATTTCTCACCTTGTCAGTTCATACCTTAACAAAATACATCACCACGAATGTAGACTCACAGTGAAAAATCTGAATTGTAATTTCCACCATATAACACAATCCCTCTCTCTATCAACATTAGCTTGTACCTTGAAGATTTTTATGAAATCATGAATCTCCGTTTATCATTGATCGCATCTCCATCAATCTTACGATATATTTCGCTAAATTTTCAATCATACTCAATATTAGACTCAAAAACAAAACCAAACACTTGTCATCACACTCAAGCTAATATCCGCACACTCATTTCTCAAGTCTTTTTCGATAGTTTTTAACCAATCCGACACACATGTGACACTATTACCATAGCCACAGCAAAATAAATGAAATCACGCATCTCTGAATATCTACTCCTCTAAAGATAACTCTTTAGCCTTAAGAATCAAATAAAATATTCTTGCTCTAGCCTCTCTCGAAAGGCTGTACTACATCCCACCATTTTTCTTCATTTATGACTCTAGGTCTTTAATTTCTATTCGAATGGTGTCCCACCATCTCTTAAAACTTCCCATACAACCACGTTACTCACCAAATATTAAAAAAAACCACAACCTTAGATACTCGCAAGTCGTAATTACTATACAAAATTCTCTTAATCAACAATTTCATTATATAGTTGCATCCCATTACAATTCATCGCGAACTCTTATTACCATTACGCTCAGTTAGCCCTGACTATCACTATGAAGCCAACATTTCATCAACATGACATCTCAAACTCAAGTAAACTCATCAAATTTAAAGGACTAACTTAATCTTGGTACACACTTTCTTACTAAAATCTTCAATTTCCTTCACCCAAGTATACACATTGGGACTTTCTTTATCCATAAGCTTGTCATTCTGGTATTAATCCACTCTCTTATGGATTAAGATAAAATCACCAGTCCTTATACTACCCTCCTTCTTCTTATCAAACAAGACAGGAGCACCCCACTTGGAAACACTAGGACGGATGAATCCTTTATCAAGACGCTCTTGGATTTGAGCCTTAAGCTCTCTCAACTCTGACACCCCAGGAATAGACCCAATAGAGAGGGATTCGACCTCAACATCTCGAATATGAGCCAATTATGTTAATCAATCCTGCCCACAAGTTTCCTACCCTAAACGAAAGATATGACCTTAGCTGACTTAAGCTTGTACCCCTTTCCCACTCTAACATTTCCCTAACGGGGATCTCTAGAGTTACCAACTTAGTATTACAATTAAGCCCGGTATAATAAGGGAACAATCAAGTCATGCCTAAGATTATATCAAGTCAGTCATATCCAGCATAACCAAATCAATACAAATATGAAAATCCATAAATACAACAGGACAAACACGATATACAAGGATGACTATGACTAACTCTTCAACTGGGGTAGAAACATGGATGAGGGCATCAAGTATATCACAAACCACATCAAATCCCAAGGCAATTGAACTGACACATACAAATAAGAATAACCCATATCACACAAAACAATAGCCATATGGGCACAAACAAGAGTAGCACTAGTGACCACTACATCACAACTCAAACTCGATTTTACCTAGAAAAGCATATAATTGAGCCCTATCATCTTGACGGGCAACCTCATCGCCTGGCTGCACTACTCGCTACCTGCATTACCATTTCCCTAGGCTCCACAGCCTCACTAATTTCCTCCTCATATGCCCAGGTTCTCCACAATTTAACATATTTTACAACTTATATTCGATTGCTGAACACTGAATTAGATCGCGGGGGTTTGTTCGGGTACGATTCGGGGTTCATAATTATGACTAGAAAAACATGGGAGACGGGGCAGAGATTCTGTCTCGCCCTATCTCGCTCTGGCAGGAGGAATCCCGCACTGGCGGCCTCACCTTGGTGGGAAAAGTCCTGCCCCAACGGCCAAAACGGAAACAAAACCCCTGCCAATAATTTTTCTGGGGTTGTTTTCCTTCATAAATTCCACAACGGTTCTCAGCTTTACTTAGCAATTTTAGAATAATCCTCATAACTAGGATAATCGTTGTCTACCCCCAGTTAATCCCACGATACACGAACTAATTCATTCTTGTTAATTCAGCACCACAACCTACACATCCCCAGGATACACCCAGACACTCACACGATCCTTAGACAAGATCTTCTTTTCACAACGAGTTTCACGATACTCAAGTATTTACAACTTGCATAACTTCAACGTTCAGGCCAACATATTGTACATATCAAAGTTCAGACACACATTTATTGTGCACATAATCACCTCATCACATTCAAGCAATTATAACTTCACATTCACAGTTAATTCAGACAACTAGAAGCGCACATTCAAAGTTTCCAAGATACAATTCACAGATAAGTCCAAATTCTTAATTAATTATTTCGCTCCATGGATGACCATTCCTAATCATCCATGCATTCACACCACCCCTAGGGCCAGATACCAATTGAAACCTTCTCAGTTTCCAATTTGCTTTGCTTGTGGCCCCTCAGTCATGACCACGACGTCTAGTTCACTTCGTTGAGATACCAATTGGACTCAACTCATACCAGCGAGACAATAGTAGCTAATGAGCTCCACAAAGCTGCTAATTTCAATCATAGAACTTGACCGAACCCAATTGTTAACCGCCTCAATCTTTAACTGATGGTAACCAGACCATAAGTCAATCTTAGAGAAAACCGATGCACCTTGAAATCGGTCAAAAATGTCATCTATCCGAGGCAATGGATACTTGTTCTAAATGGTGACCAAATTCAACTGTCGGTAGTCTATGCACATCCTCTCTTGCTAGTGATGGTGTTACCACTTTTGTTACTCTAGTTCGGACCACAAAGTGAAGGAGGAAAGATACCAATTTGTATCACCCAGATACAAATTGGATTCAAATCATAGCACGAATGAGTAGAAAGAAGTGAGTTTTTCCTAAAGTCCTATACCCTCTCGAAGAAAAGTATGGACGTCATCGTACCGTTCCGCAAGACTTTACTAGACTCGTTTTGGTACAATAAGATCAATGAACCTAAGGCTCTGATACCAACTTTATCACGACCCAGACCGTCGTGATTGACACCTACACTAACAATTCGGTGGGAGAACCACTACTACAACCCAAACCAAGCAATCAATCTAAAAACTAAGGCATATAAGTTAAATACTAAGAAATGAAAATAGAGTTTCCATAAACTCTAACAAAAGTTCAACAATAACTAACAAATGCAAAAGAATTAACCTAGAACCTGAAAGTCAATGTACCAAAATTCTACTAACGACAAGTCTAAGAACAAGGGGTACAACCCCAAAACTAAACAACACCTTAAACAAAAGTCTGAGACCGAAAAGAGTGGACTGAAACAAGGAAGATCCATGGCAGCCTGAAAGAACTAGCTCACCCTTGAATCCGGTCACGCTCATAGTCACCTAGTTGAGGTCTATCAATAGTCACCTGAAGATGTCCTGTACTCAACAAAGAAATAACAAGTGCAGTATCAGTACACAACCACCGTGTACTAGTAGGATCATGTGGTTATCCCACTAAGTGTAACATACATTAGTCAATACAACAATATAATCACATGCACATATCGAACATATGCAATATCATCAACATATACGAACAATGAACAACTTCACGATTCTCACATATCACAATTATATCAATTTAGAGCAACATATTGTCTTCCAATATCAATCATCATTAGATATGAACGAACTCATCACAAGTAGATACACAATGCAATTCAATGGTCCTCTCACGGAACCCAATTCAATGGTCCTCTCATGGAACCCAAACTCAAACAGTTAGCATGCCGGAACGTGGCAATCCGATCCCATATTTATACCGGAACGTGGCAATCTGATCCATATTTATGCCGAAATGCGGCAATCTGATCCCATATTTATGCCAGAACGTGGCAGCCGATCCCATATTTATGCCGAAATGTGGCAACCGATCCCAGTTAGTGTGTCGGATTGTGACACCCGCCCATTCAACAAACCACAATCACAATGTATATTCTCACAATCATACAACAAGAGGTGATCCATGGCATACAATTATTCAATTATCCTCATTTACAACAAGTGTGATCAATAATGCAACATTCGCATACATACATATCTCATAATGAAGCAAGAACAAACACACATCACACAATCATAGAATCACAACCATCACCTACCTCGAATCCAAGCTTGAATCCCTAAGACACTTGAATCTTCCCTTTCTGGATTCTTTCCGCTTGTTCTAGGTCTACAAACAACAATTTATATGCAAGGGTCAACAATCAAAGGTCTAATTATCCAGATTATAACAAACCCAATAACCCTAGACCAAACCCAAGATCCTACTACCCAATTTAGGGATTTTTCCACCATAAATTCTAGATAAAAACCCTCCCCCATCGATAATGACCCATTAGATTACGTTCTACGGATCGAAAAATGGATTCGAGGAGTTAAAACCTTACCTTTAGCCTCAAGAATGGTGAAAAACGGTCAAGAAGTCGCCTGGGTCGTCTCCTTAGCTCTAAAAATCAAAAAGTGCCAAATAATGTCGTTTAGGAGTTTATTAACGACTTTAAGTCGCGTCTGGCCCGCCACGGGCGGACCGCTACAACGGCCCCGCTCTGGCGGCTCCAATTCCGCTCTGGCAGCCTACACGGAGACAAAATGCTACATGTTCACGCTAAGATCATTTTAGGGAGTTCTACTCGCCCAAATTTGATTT
>JAJOOF010002582.1:0-31318 GCA_029582545.1 Solanum lignicaule
GTCCTCATTCTAAACCTATAACGTATAGATTGTTGGGTTCGAAAGAGATTAGGGCGTCATGCAGAAATTTACAATTGTAAATTATATGATAATAAATTAGATGACAAAAACTTAGACTAAAAAACATAATATTATTATATGGTTTAACCAATCGGCCAATATATGAAAAACTAATAAAAAAAAATATTAAAACTATTGAGGGAAAATCTCCTCATAAACAAAACTCTTAATTAACTATATTATGGATGTTTTTGTGTTATTGGTATGAGAAGAGGAGTCTTCAATTTATAGAGTTCCAAACTTTTTCCTCTAAGGAAAGAATAAATCAAATATGGAAGAAAATAATGTTTTTTCCTTTCGGAAAAAGGTTGAAACATTTATGGTAATGTTTTGTCTTTTCTAAAATAAATAAACTTCAAATAAGATAAAGAAAATCAGGACAAAACCCTAACATAGATACACCATTATAAATGTTTCAAAGACAACGATTTTCTATAAGAAACTTCAGTGTATCTTCCTAGAGTTCAAATTGATAGAGATTTATCCATCTTGTGACACAAATCATGATTGTTACAAATCCGTTTTTGGTATTTTACACCCCAATACTACACTTTCGAATAGTAGTAATACAAATGTATAAGATATTTGTTCCAAAAAAAAAAGATATATCTACTAGCTATGCTTCCATAGCATAATATATACACTAGCTAGAGAGAAGGGAAAAAAAACAATACTATGAGATAGATATAGTGAGAAGAGACTAAGTTCAACTCGCGCATGATTTTTCATGCTAAATATGTTATGAAGATCTGAATTTAGCCTTGCAATTAGTATTGTAGAGCCCAACAAAGGAGACTTTCGACCTTTCTTTCTTAAAAAATAGAAAAGTTAAAAGAGTTATTTTTAAAAGGATAAAAACTCAACTTATTAAACTATATTTACTCATATAATCTAATTAAAGAAGGGGTCATTTTCATTATTACTATTACGGTTAGTAAAATTAGATCCACTTATTCTAGGACCTGATCTTGATACTGGTCCATAACAATCAAAGTCGAAGCATAAGCCTAATAATGAAGTGAATTGGGGTCGTTTGGTAGTGTGTATTAGAGAAAATAATGTGTGCATTAGCTTGATGTATTAGTAGTACCTTGTTTGATACACTTTTCTAACCTATACATAACTAATGCTTGTATTAGTAATACGCTCTATTGTGTATTGAAGAGTGTATTACTAATACCATCTATTTCTATGCATTAGTAATGCAATGGGTTCTAATGCATGCATTAAGGGGTCATTTGGTAGAGTGTATAAGAATAATGCTAAATAAAGTGTATTAGTAATACTTGCATTAGCAATGCATGTATTAGTTATGCTTGCATTAGTTATACATAGATTTTTTTATGCGTTGTTTGGTTTGATGTATTAAAAAGTAGCATGCATTGCATAAAAAAATTAATTCACAAAGATACCCTCCACTATTATGATAGAAAAGATGTAAAAAAAGGTTTTGGGGAGCAATTGAGTCTTTAATTAAGTTAATGCATGCATTAAAACCATTGCATTGCTAATACCTAGAAATCCATGGTATTAGCAATACACAACTTAATACACAATAGAGTGTATAACTAATGCTTGCATTAGTTATACATAGGCTGGAAAAGAGTACCAAACAAGGTACTAGTAATACACAAGGCTAATGCATGCATTATTTTTCCTAATACACTTTACCAAGAGACCCCTAACATTATTAAAGACACAATTGCCCTCAAAAACTTTTTTTACATCATTTCCACTATGTGTGGGGGTACTTTTGTAAACAAATATTTTTCTAAAAAAATTATGTAATGCATAATATTTTTAGTACACCAAACCAAACATTGCATAAAAAAAAATCTCATCATAACTAATGCAAATATAACTAATACACTATATTTTGCATTATTCTTATACACTCTAGCAATCGACCCTATGGATCCATATGGCTTTGGATCACCTTTGTCTAATCACCAATAAAAAATGTGTTCATTTCTTTACTTTTAATACCCAAACATAGTTTAATTTGTAAATTAAAAGTAGTCCTAATTTCTTTTAATCTTGTAAGTTGTCATATACTCATATTAATTATTGTAGATTCCATTTTGAGCGAGTTTGAAAAATTACTATACACTTTTTTTTCTATTTTTATTTGTTTATTTTGAATTTTGCACGTTTCTTAAAAGTCCAATGAATATTATAAGTATTTTACCACAATAATCATATTAATTGATGTATAGTCTTTAACTATTGAGAAATTATTTGAACATATAATCCAAATTAAAGTGATGAAACTTACTTGGAATTTTTTTTTTGGAAAAAAAAAATCACAATATGTCATGGCAATTAAGCTATTAATTATTGTTTTCTCTCTTTATAAAAGGACGCAATGCAATAATAATTCCAAATTATAAATTTTTGACATAGATTTAGACTTCTCCGATTAAGAAACTCCAATAATTACTTATTAGCCGTTGGAGTAATTTTTATATAGTCCAAAATCCAAAGTTTTTCAAAGTTGTTTGGATTTATATTTCAGAAATATGTCCTTTTCAACTCCTGTCAAGAATGGCCAATAATTTATGGGTCCATTTCTTGCAAAAACTCATAATGTGGCTATAAAGTTAAAGGTAACCAACTTAAGTATCCTAAGCGTTTAGTCTGCCGACAATTATTCCGAGGATTTTAATCAGAGATCTCGGATTCAAATCTCGAATATAAAAACATTTTTGTTAAGAAGCACTTTATTAAAAAAAAAAATTACATAGAAACCTCTTCCATAAAAGGTTTCCCTTGTTGTTGTTGTTTTAATAAGTATAATTAATTTAACAAATTAAGAAATTAAAAATTTGTTAAATTTGGTTGGATTGAACTATAATACAGTATTATTTAGTTTAATCTCAGGATAACTTATTTTCAACCAAATGATTCGTAAGTTTAGAATTCAGTTATTAATTATACTTGAAGTAGTTATTTTAAATATTCATAACTCATAAAATTGAAATACTGATTCCGACTCTGCTTACATACATATATATTCATTCAAGTACTTTTTTCCAATGTGTTTTTAGTAAGAGATTTTATGAACATATATATATGATGTTACCCTTTTCTTTTACTTTCTTACTGACTTTGTATACTTATTGACATGAAAGTGACTCCACATAATTGATACCAAACCTTGTCTCTAAGAAAAGACAACATATCTATCTTTTTCTTCATTACTTGTATAGTTTGTAATGTAATGTACTTTTTCATTTTGCCAACTTTCTTATGGTTTGTTGTCTATGTTATAGTTTGTTCAAAGAGAAAATACATGATTATCCATGGAACTTGCAATTTTTTTTGAAGTAGTATCTTAAATTTGTGAAGGTCCTATTACCCCACAAAACTATTTTTAACCATGATAAATACACCCTTTTAACCCATTTTTAGAGCACGTGCAATCTCAAATTTGAGAGGCGCGTGAAAGAGTAAAAATTAATCCCTAAGCCAGTGTTTTAGTGCCATGTGGCATACCAATTTAAAATTTCTTTTCTTTATGAAATAGACCACTTTCCATCTTCCACAAACCTCCATTGATGGCCATTGAAGATCCCTCCATGTTCAGCCAAAAAAAATTCTCTTCTATCAATTCAATAGTTCGATCTATAAACGTGAGATGCCATATGAGCTCCTGGAGTTGGTGAGTTCTCAAAAAGTCCCTTTTTTATATCAACCAAAAAACTCTATTTACAAATTCACTGCTTCTTTCTCTAAGTACCCAACAATCTGATTAGCTAATTTGGGGACGCAAAATATGAATGAGTTGAAGAATACACCTTGGACTGCAAAGACTAATGCACGTTCGTACCATTTAGGGTTCGATAACGGATAGATCGATGAAGGTCATGAGATGCATTTGTTCGTTCCCTGCCTCTTCTATCGACCAGGATTAAAGTTCTACAAACATCTGCAATGGAGTTTCTAAAATTCTCTAGTCGTCATGATTTATGTACAAAATATTTAAGATAAAAAGGAAATTTGTCAAGATTTTGAACGGGTCTGGGTTTTACCCAACCCTTTATTAAAGAGCCCGGAAAAAATACAATTACATTATTTTATTTGGAGGTGAGACACATTCGCTGGCAATGAGATTGTAGATGCTGTTAAAATGGTGTATTTATTGTGGTTGAAAATAATTTCATGGGGTAATAGGACTTTCACGAACTTAAGGTGTCTACTTCAAAAAAGGGTATAAGTTCGATGGGGTAATTATGTATTTTCTCTTTGCTCAAATGACATGACATACACCAAATACTAGCTAGTTACTACTTTCTAGATGAGGCCAAGAAATTTTTAAAAAACTACTTCTTTCATTTCAATTTGATTGTCCAGTTTTGATTTGATACTAAATTTTAAAAAATAAATAAATTTTTAAAATTTTGTGGTTTTAAATTATGGATATGTAGAATGTACCAAAATTATCTTTTGACCTTATGATTTTAAACATGTCATGCGGAAAATGAAATTAAAGAGTTGTCAAAAGAAAAAAGAGGTATTTTTTTAAAGTGAACTAAGAAAGATAGTAGGAAAAAACAATTTAAAATAGAGGAAGTATTTATCTAAAAAGAACTAATTAAGTTCGTTTTGATTAAGTCAATTAAATTTTTGGTTGACTCGAGAAGAGAAAAATGTGACATTTCTTATTCCTTTTTAGGATCTTCCACTGTTTTACTCTTTTTGTGATTGAACCCACAACCATAAGATTAGAAGTGAAGGGTGTTTACCGTCCAAGCAACAAATTTATTAGTCCTATATACTATTTCACTTCATTGGTATGAGCAAAAGGTTAAAGGGTAAGAGTAAACCATTGGTTAGATAACCAATTAGAACCATCTTTATATATATATAGATAGATGGTAGATCCTTTGATGGAAATCTTAGCTTCGCTACCAACCTACAACAAATGGTGACAACATAATAACAACTTGCCGTGTGATCCCATAAGTGTGGTCTAGAGATGATGGAATGTATATAGACCTTACCCTATAAACTCTGGGACCGTAAATTTTATTGAATCACTTATACCTATATATTGAAAGAGTCTTCTTGATAATAATACATCCATGACCAAAGAAAAAGAATGCCAAAAAAAAAAAAACTGATTACAGAATTTGGCCATTGTTTGCCATATCTAGAAAGCTGAAGAGATGCAACAATAAGTTTTAAAAAAAAAACAAATAACTTACATGTTCAATGAAAATATAATTTCACACAACTAAAAAAAGCACTCTAACAAGAGAGAAAAATATGAAAAACTATCTATTTTCTAATCCATCTACTATTTTTTTTTTCTGGTTCAATGTTCTGCTTTTTCGCCTATTTTAAGTTCTCCATTCTGCAGGGAAGTACTTCATATAACTTATATTCTGTGTAGACGACAAAATAAACAATGCTGCTGGTGCTGGTGCTGGTGCTGGTGCTGGTGCTGGTGCTGCTAAGAGGGGACTATCGTGCCAATGTAGCCGAATCCAGCAATGGTAAAGGTTATGACTTGGAGAAACACGTAGACGAAGTACTGACGTTTACCATAAAGGACATCATATAAGCCACAGAAGAAAAGGAATGCTGCAAATCCCAATTCTTGTGGAAGAATCCTGTACAAATTGGAACAGTTCATTGTTAACGACTGAGGCGGATTTAGGACGAGTTCAATCATTTCTCAATATGCAAAAAAGTTTTAAACTATTAGCGCGATTGAAGTTTCCTTACCTGTCTCCGAATAGAGGTCCTCGGGCTTTCTTGACAGGTTTTGACTTGTCCTTGTTCTTGAGAGCATCACCTAGTTTCTCAGTGACAACCCATTCGTTAGCCCTCTTTGCTTCGAGCAAGCCAATGAATGTAGCCTTTGTTCGGTGGTAAGCCATAACGTTCTCGAAGAGAATCCAATAGAACAGTAAATGAATTGACCTGCATAAACCATAAGCATATTAGAACATTGTGCAAAATGTTAAAACGAGGACGAAAAGAGAACATGACGTTAGGACATGCTATTGTAGACGGACCTTGGCGTTCCAACAGAGTTGAGAGTGGTGATGATGCAAGGGATGTAAATGGCAGCCCATATTGGAACTTCAACTTCAGGAACCAAAAGTGTCAATGGAAGAACGACGCAAAAGAAGAAAAATGTAACCATGTGAGCTATGATCTTCCTGACGAAGAAGAAGCTGTAGATCACATAAAACTTCTTCCAAAAATTCACTCTCTGCAAAAGCAAAACAAGATATCAAAAAAGTTGATCGTCATGATAATTGTGTTAACTTGTTCTCAAGTTGAATGTAACAATAGTAAGTAGTAACACCAAGAAACTATGCTGCTCGGACTCTTTAAAAATGCTGATGTGTGCGTATTGGACCCAACATTGGTGCAACAGCGCCATTGTTAACTTGTTCTTAACTTGAATGTAACAATATAGTAACACCCACACTAGTGCATTTTTAGGATACTGTGAACGTCGGATCCTCCAAAAGTAGTGCGTTTTTGGCTACTTTTGGAGGATGCAACAGGGGTGTGACAACATTTTCAAAGAGTCCAAGCAACATGGCCCACAATAGTACATTTTTGGCTACTGTGGTGGGTGTCGGATCCTCCAAAAGTAGTACATTTTTGGCTACTTTTGGAGGATCCGACACTAGCCCAACAACATTTTTGTAAAGTCCAAGCAACATATCCTACAAGACATACAACTCACCTTGTTCCTAACAATTTCCATCACCATTTTCCTGAACAAATTCGCGGGGCCACACGACCATCGATGCTGCTGAAAACGGAACGCTTTGAAGGTACTTGGAAGTTCACTTTTCACCTAGGACAACAAAAAAAAAGAAATTCAACACATGAGTCGCTCTAACAACTCAGCACAAGATTCAAAAGTCTTCTTTTTTACTTTATCAAATTCCGTATCAAGTCAAAAAACTGACAAACAAATTGAAACGAATTCCGTGCCAAATCAAAAAACAAACAAACAAACAAATTGAAACGGATGGATAAGTAGAAAATTCTAATAAAAACATAGTTGGTTCATTGAGGAATTTAATCAAATACCTGGAGGTCACCAAGATAAACAAACTTCCATCCTTTAAGACTAGCTCTAACAGCAAGATCCATATCTTCAACAGTTGTTCTATCTTTCCATCCACCAGCTTCTTCAATGGCTGCTATTCTCCATATCCCACCAGTCCCTGAAACAATTCAATTCATTTTTGGTTAAACATTTTGTCCGCAAACATTCTATCCTTCCCAGATTACACTAGGTATGTCATCGTTGTCGTTGGGGGTGGTGTCAATGATTAACTAGTCTATTAGACTTTTCAAAAATATTGTCGCAGTCATATCAAATATTTCAAAAGTTTACTACTTTTGAAGATTCGACATGCACCTAATAATAATGGCATTTTTAAAGAGTTTGAAGTAACATAGGTTATTAGATTACGCTTGATATGTCGTTCGTGGTGTCAATGATCATTCTATTAAATTTTTTCAAAATATTGTCATAGTCATGTCAAATATTTATGTTTTTTTTTTCTAATAAGAAATAAACCAGTCGATCATAATTTTTATTTCACTTTATTGACGATCTAACTATACCCTTAAAAGTTCTTTTATAATATCCTGATTCGATGCAACTACACCCTTAATAAAAGTTATATTTATAATTACTTCTTCACATGATTGAATTTTTTTTTGTTCCTTTAATAAATTGACACCATTTTAAAAAAAATATTGAAACAAAATCTGAGTAAAACATGTGAGAGATACTGGTGGAAATTAAAGTTTCAATTAATAAAAGGTCAGAGTTTTAATTATAGATGGAAGGTGAAGCATGTGAGGTAACAGCTTGATTCTTGCATTGCTGCAAATGAGTTGTAATTAATTCTTTATGTTAAAATTAATTACTCAACTCACTTTATAAAATTATCTATGTTGCTCAGACTTTTTAAACTGATGTTACATCCTTATGAAAACTTTTAAAAATATCAATATACGATAACATTTTTGAAAAAAATTCAAACAACATAAAAGCTCATTTAAGGCTATGTTACTCAAATTCTTTAATAAATTTATCAACACATTGAATATATCAACCTCCTATGCTAGCCTTATATGGATGATTTGGTTGTCTATTCAAATAAAATAGTGTCATTTTTTAATCTCACATAAAATATAATAATATTTTTAAAAAGTTCGAACAATAAACACTCACCATTAAAACCAAAGAATGCATGAGTAGATGAGCCAACTTCTTGCTCCACTGTAAAATGGTAATCTAGTGACATCTCTTGCATTCTTGTCAATAAACACTCATTTGAATTCACTGCAATAAAAAAAAATTAAATAAATAAATAAGTTCAATACCTTTTTTAACATTTTAATAATTAAATAAAAGGAGATTGGAAATTATTTAATTTTTTTAAATTAAAATAAAGCAATGATGAAATTATTTAGATTCCAACATTGCATTATAATTCCAGCTGTCAAATTGTTCCATTCAATAATAGATCCAATCATAGATTAACAATTAAAATAATTATTTCTCAATTCCAAAAAAGCTCTAACATATATACTATTTAGCATCATAATATCAAATCAAATAAATAAATTTATATTTTCTATATAGATATTATCAAGTCAAAGCAAATTCACAAACTAGTAAATGAGAGTATCTCATCTACATAGGTCTAATATATTTCAAAATTCGTCGATTCAGAATTTATAATATTAAAATTCTGACTTCAATACTAATCATAATATTTCAGTAAATATGAATGTAGTGTGTAAGTTGTTATGTTCAAATAAACTCGTAACTTTAACTCGATCTTTATATATGTAGATAAGTTTACTAAATAAGTCAAATAATATATTTTCAATTTATAATATTTAAATCTTAAATTTATTCGTATCGAATAATTAATAAATTAAAAAAGGAGGGAAAAAAAGAGAGCTGTAAACAGTAAGTGAAGTGTCGGTAGAGTAAAGGAGGAAACAGAAGGGACACGTGGAACTGACACAATGGAGGTCCACCAAGTGGACCCTGAGGCTCTGAACACAGCATCATAGCACGTGGGGACATTTGAATGACCAATCTACCCTCCTACTTCTATCAATCTCATTCCGTGATCGATATCTCTATTAGAATCCAACTAAATTCAAAAGGGTATCGGGAGGTCACAGATTTGGGGGTAAAGCTCTTCTTAACAAAGAAGATTCATTCTGTACCGAGAAAAACTCAATCTCGACACTTCTAATTAAGAATAAAGAAGTATTTATCATTTCACCATGTTTCACGTTATTGACCGTTACGTGTGTATATAATACAAAAAAGTAAAATTCATATTCAAACTCGTTGTTCAACAAAATGACAAAACTACCCCTTTTATCTTCCAATTATGCGCCGTTAAGTGCGGGAGAATTCAACAAACGGACAGGATAATAACGTCACTACACCCACCGTCAATGACGCTAATTGATAAGGAATGCAAACTTAGTCAAAATGCCAAAAAAAAACAGGTGCACAAAATATCCTGTGTTCACACAACGAAGAAAGATCGAATCAAAAGAGACTTGACGTAAAAATCCTACTGAAATATAAATATTAGTAATAATTTTCACAATTCGAAATTGTAATCTATAAGTCATACTGAAATAACTTTTTTAGGTATTAAGATTTCCAAGATGGAGAAGACTTAATTTAGAATTTCATGCACACAAAAATGCAAAAGTGTATTATTATTATAATTATAATTATTAAGTATAATGGGATCCTTGCTTTATTGGCTGATAGTCTATTAAGGGAAACTTCATAAATCAACATCATATTATTATAAGATATAAAATAAGCAAATTGAATATTAATTTCGTAACAACTAATTTTATACTTAATAAATAACTTTATTGTGATTGATAGAAATATATTCGAGCAACTCATACTTTGTTCTATTTAGTAATTCAATTACTCAATCATAACGACCACAATAACAACAAATTCAGTATAGTTTCACAAATAAAGTTTAAGAACAAAAATGTACAAAACACTAACATAGAGACGTAATTTTCAATAATTCCTCTAACTTAAGAAAATTACCTATAAGTATCTTATAGTCACAATTTAATGCATAATTTTTTTTTTATATTATTAATATATACTACATGAGTAATTTTTTTTTAGAAAAAATAAAATAGTGAAGTCCGTGATGTACGTTATTTACTCATAATAATAAATAATAAAAATTCCCGAGACTGATGGATTCTTCTAGGGACCCACAAAATATATGCAAAAAGAAAATAATCCAAAAAAAATTTTAAAAAATAAAAAAATTATCCCTTTTTTACTTGATGCATCTAAAATAATAATTGCATTTAATAGTACCACCGACACTTTCTTATAGCAACACATAAATGCAAATTAAATCATCAACAACTACGTCCCAATCGCAAACAGTTAAAACAATACAAGATTTTGAAGTCTTACCAAATCTCCATCGACCCTGAACAAGTGCGATTTCCGGGTTATGTATAAGGAACGGGATTGATCTACGAAGAAAATCTGGTTCGGGTCGAAAATCGGCATCGAAAATTACGACGTATTCGCAATCTTTAACATAATTATGTTTTAATCCTTCTTTAAGTGCTCCAGCTTTGTATCCTCCCCTTGTTTCTCTAATTTGATACGTTATATTAAGTCCTTTACTTTCCCATCTTAAACATTCTGTTTCAACCATATCCTAAAATAATAATTTAAAAAAATCATTAATAGTATTAATAACAAAATGAGAAATTTTTTATTGAAATAATTAATAATGTTGATTATGGTAGGTGAACGATTTTTGTAATTAAAACTCAACATTCTCAATTAATGCTAAATTGATTGCTTAATATTAAATTAAAAAAGGGGGACAAAGTAGGAGTCAACATAAATCATTTTCAATTAACATATACTCCCTCCGTCCCTTTTTAGTTGTCCACTTTAGAAATGGCACACAAATTAAGGCAATAATGATTAGCACAGTGAAGTTACAATTTTACCCTTATGACAACTTTTCACTTCAAAATTACAACCACTTATTTGAATTCAAGTGAAATAAATTGGAGGGAAACAACATACACTTTTACAATTTTCAAGAAGTGTAAATAAGGGTATAATAGGAAAAAATTTGTTGTCCTTTCTTGATTTGTCAAAATGGACAACTAAATAGGGACAACTAAAAAAGGAAATATGAACAACTAAATAGGGACAACTAAAAAAGGAAATATGGACAACTAAATAGGGACGGAGGGAGTATATAACTTGATATGATAACCTAAAAAGTAGAGCAAGAATGACTTACTATAATCAATTACTTTATTTATTTTAATTTATGTGATACACTTTCTTTTATAATATATTAGAAACCCTATAATTGAAATCATCACTAAATACAATAGAAAAAGTTCTTGGTACAATCATAAAATACACTCAGTATCTAATAAATCTTACCACTAAATTATTTGAATCAATAACTTTCACTGTATTATAATCTTTTTCTCCATTCAAATCGAAATCAAAATAGTATTCACTTTCTTCCTTTGTCGGTATTCTAAGACCGATCTCTTGACTAGTAAATTAACACTACTCGTGAATTACTATATTCTTAAAACAAATAAAAAAAAAATTACCATCTGACTCGAACTTACGAACTTAAAGTCAAATAAATTATGTAATATAATAAATTAAAAAAATAGTCCTATTTACAGTTGATGAAAAGGTGTAAAGTGAGTTCCAGACACCCTGCAGTTATCACAGAGACAAATCCTAAAAGCTGCACACCAAAAAGTGAAACTTTATAAATATATCATTTTTCACTGTTTTATATTTGTACATTTTCTTATTAAATTTTCTCCTAAATAATTATTGTGATGCAGATATTTAATCAATGTGAATACAGCTTTAACAATTTTGGCATAAGATCCATTAATGTTTTGCTGTTCAAAAATATTAATGCCAAAGGGACTTGAAAATGAAGGAGGCTTTTGGAATATTTTTCACTAGAGGAAAAGACAACCATTACAAAACAAAATAACATGTGTTGTACGGGTAGGTTTCATATTAAGTAAATAGAAAGAAAGAAATCTACTTTCGCTCGGTTGTTTATAATAGATCAAAGAAAGGCATTAATAAAGTATAGCATGCTACTCGTAAGATAGCAATAGCTAGTTGATTGAGATTCTTTCACTTTTAATATGATATTTTGAGTTTGAGTTTTGGGGAACGAAAAAAATATCGTTTGAAACGTTGTCGATCTCAGAAATGGGTTCTACAGTGTGCGAATTTGAATTTAGTCAAACTTCAATGCAGATATCAAAACACTATATACTAACTCTGTTTACTTTGTTTATCTCGATATAAAATTTAAATAAAAATTGAGAGATTTTTAAATGAATACAATTGTCTTTATTTAAAACTTAATAATATAAAATTTAAGAAAGTATCAAAATTAATCTACTATTATATCAACAAATATTTTTTAAAAATTACATGGTGATTGATTTAGTTATGGCTAGCGGTGGTGGTTGTAGGTGTGAATTGGGGTTGATATTGGTTATGGTGGTGTTATGAGAGTATCTAATGGTGATGGTGACTGACAATAGTGATTGATGGTAGTAGTTGATGGTGACGGTTGATAGTTATGATTTATGACAGTGATAGCTAAAAGGTGGTGGTGAATGATGAAGGTAATCGATGACTAATGATGGTGATTTTTCCGGTTGGTGTTAACGATTTTAACTAGTGGCTAATGGTGGTGATGGTCGATTGTAGCGATTGACAACAATGATGGTTGTAGCTAAAAATGATAGTTGTGAGTAGTGATAGTTAATAATGGTGGACGATAATGATAATAGTTGATAATAGAGGTGATATTGGTAAGGATGAATGGATAGAATTGGTGAACTGACGTCTTTGAATATACATCTTAGTGACATTACATTGACTATGTTACAAAAAATCATTCAAATGTATTCACACTCATTAAGTTATCGTAACAAAAAAAACACTTGTGAAGATATGAATGATGAAGATTAAGACACACATTAAGTACAAACAAATGGAGGCGCATCTTCTGAAACTTATGATCTTATACGTGGCATGACATTACATGACTGTAAAAGATATTTTTTTCTAAACGTACTAATAAGAAAATAGTGTCAAATAAAGTGGAATGGAGGATTAACAAAGAAGAATTGTTGGCAATACATATACTTAGCTTAAGACGTTGAAACCAGTACAATACATTCACCAGATGATCATCTTAACCTAGTACTATCTGATTATATAGCATTAGCAAAATCAAAATCTATTATGTTACTACAAAACAGAGTTTTCAGCTGTCCGCGGATCTACCGAAAATAATCTCTACCTAGCAAAGGTAAGGCTGCAGGGATAAGGTCTACGACTCTACGTACATCCTACCCTCCTCAAACATCACGTAGGTATGTTGTTGTTGTAAACTTTTGAGCTGCAGATGAAAAATTCCTAGTTATATATGAAAAAAAAAATGCTAGTGTATGATAATACAAGCTTCCTCTCAAGAAATTGAATTCTCCTACATGCTCCTATTTGATACCTGATTGCTCTATACCAAATCTGGAAAGCAATCTGTAAGATGTGGAAGATCACCTAACAACTCTACTCGCATTTGATTGATCGGTATATGTGACGGACAAAAAATAGGGCTGCACGGAAACCAACAGACCCGAGCATGAGAAAGAAACCATAGCAGATGCAAGCCATATACCCGAAGAAGAATGAGGTTTGCATGAACCCTGTCATATCGGAACGTGCATAATAGTAATACAAGCAGTATCCGTAGATGAACAGCCCAGTTGATCCACCACAAAGGAAAGCCCTGCATGGAGAAATAACATATAAAAGTTAAGGACTTTAAATCATCGTCAACCACCTCAAATGTATCACGGTATGCAGAGAGATTATGAACGTAACGAATATTAATAAGTGATTCTTGCATTTCACATTGTACTTAGAAATGAAGAACCAAATTGCTGATGCAAAAAAGGTGAAGGAGCGACCTACCTCCACCACCATTCATGATCTTCACCAGCAAGTTGGAAGTATGTCAATGCCACGGTTATAAAAGCGGTGACAATTAGAAGGATTATGAAGACTATAAACAAGATACTGTAAATTGTGTAAATTCTGTGACCCCAAACACTTGCAAATATGTAGTAAAGTTCAATATATATGGCACTAAAAGGCAAAAACCCAGCCATTGCCATCTGAGGCAGAGTTCCACGGTACCAAGGCGATGGTGGGATCTCTCTTGGATACTTGGTGGTACGACAAGGAGCTTGGAACTCAGATTTGCTGTTCTTTCCAGCTATCCCTCCTAAGACGAGCAAAGGTGACGTTACAAGAGCCCATATTAGAAAAATGACCACAATGGTTCCAAAAGGTAGTGCAGCAGTGGCAGTGTAGCCAATAGCAACGGAGTTAAGAAAGCAGAATGTGAGAAACAGCGGTCCACAAAACAAGGCCCCAGTCAATATCAAGTTCCTGACCTGCAAGGCACAAACAACACCATCTTGTTATTTTGTTGCACTCACTTCCATTTTCAGCTAATGTGCTTCGTTAGCTAAGACAACAATGTACTTGACGATACAACAACAACATACCCAGTGTAACCCACAACTGGGGTCCGGGGAGGGTAGAGTGTACGCAGACCTTACCCCCGACACAACTTGGGAGGTAGAGAGAGGATGTTTTCAATAGACCCTCGACGAAAGGAAAAGCATATCATCTTAATTAACTTGATGAAATTAGGCAAATAATACTAACCCGCAGATACTGATATAGAATAGTTCTCTTAAAAACTGATTCCAGAAATGAAAGACAATAGCTTTTAAGCAACTTACACATTTCAACGGTTAATTTAAAAGCTAGTACATTTTATACATTTCAACAGTTCAATAATTTACTTCAGAGACATAAAGTATTGTCTTTCATTCCCCCTATGGTTGGCAAAAAAAGCAAGGGGACAGAATTAGACCCTTCACTACACAGGCAAGGCCTTGGGGAAACTAAATCAGTCGTCTTGTTATATAACACCTTCATTTCCAACCAAAAAATGCTAGAAAAGAATGATTTTAAACAAATGACAAGCAACGGGTTGTGACAAGGTACCAAGGATAGGAAAAAGAATTATAAACGCAGATTCATCCCCTATTGTGAATAAATAATCAAAGTTAGGGATGATTTTCCTTTTAATTGTTCAAAAAAGTTCAGAATTAGGGGTGACAAAATTAATATTCCCTCCATTTCATTATACATTATCGACTTGACAGAGTTAAAGGTGTTGCTTTGACTTCTTATTATATTATTCAAGATTTAAAAGTTGAATAATTTAATGAATTGGATTCTCGAAAGTTGTGGAAATACTATAAAGGAAGTGTTAAAACATTTTGTCATGTCCAAAAATTGAAAGATTGTCATAACAGAAAGAGTATCGATTCAAATGAGAATGAGATGTGTTAGAGCCATGAAAACATACCCAGTTTGTTCCTTCTAGTTGGCAGTAGAAAGCGGATGCAGTATAGCCAGCAATCCCAGACGTGAGAGCATATATGACAACCAGTGCAGTGAATAAAGCTCCACGGTTGTAAGGATAGAAAACACCAACAAGTGCAAGAATGAAAATAAAGATGGTCCTGGAAATTAAGTAGGAAAATAGCATTAGAGACATCTACGCTTGAGATTACAAATTTTCAAGATAAAATATACTTACATTGTAAAGAGTTGGGTACCAGAACCAAGTGCTGCAGCCAACAACGATTTGTACTTCGGATACCTAAAAACATCACCATGAATGTATTTCCACCCAGTTTCTTCTTGGTCATCAGCTGCCTCCTCGTCATGTGCATACCTTGAATATCGATTAAGAAATAATTCAAATTTATACACAAAAGAGAACTTGTTTGGAAGACCAACAAATGTAGGCAAGCCAACTATATTAACTAAAATACCACTTACTTGACAAAGTCATTCTTAAGAACGCGCATAAGAATTGTTGCGAGAAAACCAGTTAAGAGAAGAACTGTCACACAGGAGTTGATAATTGAGAACCAATGGATTTCCAAGTGATGTGGTAATGATGATGACTGTGAGTATTTTTCCATCCTCTTCTCAAAAGGAGTAGTTGACTCCTTCCATTTCACAGAGTACATAAAGTCAACATCTACTTCCTTGTCCTCTGTGATATCGACCAAGGCATTAGGATCAGTTCGTGCATTGATCTCAACCACACGATCATTGTTGTAAAAGATCTCGAAATGGAGATGTTTAAACAGGTAATATTTGTACTCGCTGGGATCTGTTTTTCCCTCCTTATCGACTTTCCCTAAGAAACCCCAAATGGGCAAGTCATCATAATACATTTGGAAGTAATAGTCCTTAGCAACGGCACTACGGAATTGAGAAACTTCTTCCTTGGACAACTTCTTTTTGCACACTATTTCTGAGTCCTTGTCGTACATAAAGTCGAGCTTGTAAGGAGCACTGACCAATCGATCACCATTCAAGACTTCACCAAGAGCTTCTTTTTTCTCTGTCACGTGAGCTGTAAACACATCCTTCGGTAAGCTTGAAACTTAAAATCGATAGAGTGACTTAAACGAAGGAAACTAAAACATTGACTGCATACCTGGTGCACAGAAGGGAAGATCAAAGAAACGGTACGTTTCACTGGAATGAAAAATGCAAAAAGAGAATAATCCATGAGCTATTCCACATACAAAAAGGAAATACAGGACATATGCAATGCAAATATATTTGTTTTGAATCAATTTCAACATAAAATGTTGTGACAGAAGGATAAAAGATTTCATAAGTACATCAATCTCCAATTTGTCAATTTGTTAAAACCCATTGTTCTTCACTCCAGGCTTTGGATCCATCTTTCCTTATTTACATCTATCTGCATGGCCTTGCAAATTTGTTCAGTAAGGAAGTTGCATGTCGGAGATTAAAGGACAAGGCAAATGCAAAACCAACTCCATGGGCCAAACATGCATGTCTGGTTTAATTTTTAAGAGTCCTACCAATCATTCTTTTTGATCAAAACGTTTAAAGTTGTTTGAAACATTTTGAATGTGAAGTTTGCAGTTAGTACTATTATGAGGTGATAGTACTTAAGTTTGTTCAAACATCCATATGCGAAGACACTCTTTTGCTCTTTCACTACCTCTTATAATATAATACCAACAAGAAGAAAGAAACTTTTTGAAGTCCTCTAACAACTTATATAGCACTTAGTTATTAAAATTCCATTAGAGGACAAATAGAGCAAACTAAAAATTACACTTGTTGTGGATCAATCTAAGGCAAAAGTAGAAGGCGGCTGCTCTTTTGTTAACTTTTTATCAATCTTCATGAAAAGTCGAAAAACATTCATACATACATACATACAGAGAAATATATAGCATCCCAGATGACTTAGGCCAGTAGAATTATTGTCTACCAAAAATAGCATCGTCACTCTCTATCTGGTTGCACACCATGTCTGTGTCAAGTAATATCTTGATATACTTATGTAATCGAAGTATCGAACATAAGGCACCTTATTTGATTGTTGCAATGCGCTGTTTCCTTTAAGAAGATGCTACATAAAGATTTAGTCTTAAAATCTACATATCCCACTTTCTTATCTTTAGCTCTTTTTTAGGATACTGAAGTAGCAAGGTTAGCTCATCAATTCTGTCAGGGACTTCAACTTAATCTCACCAAGAGAAATTCATCAAATCCGTCCAGCACCATTAACTCATTAACAAGAGCGGATCTAGAGTGTCACCTAAGTTCACGTGAACTCAATACCTTTTACCCAGACCCTATATATGCATTAAGAATTAATTCAATATTTATAAATATTTCAACTGTGAACCCAACCCAATCACTATTGGATATTAACTTTAAACCATTGCACGAACCTATAAACTTCATATCCTAATCCACCTCTCATTAACCAAGGACATTATAACTTTGGCTCGAACTATGCACCCAGTTATTATTGTATATTAACTTTCTTTCTCAAAAAATTATTGTATATTAACTTGAGCCATAAACTTCAAATCATGAATTTACTTCTACTCATTAACCAAGGACATTATAACTCCGGCTCGGGACAATGCACATATATACACACACCACAAACTACTTCTATTTTTCTTTGATGTTAGGTTCAGTTTGCACGCACCTCAATTAATTCAACGGAATACATTCCAGGTAACTCTATCCATTATAACATCTACCGAAGCTCAATATGTACAAATACATATTACATTTTGTAATCCAGAAAAGCACAAATTACACAACTCGATCATGAAAAAAAAATCAAATTTGCACGAAATGTCAAATTCAGCTTCACATTATCTATTTTACAAAAAATGTTAAACGCAAATGTATAAACATTACCTTGGATTATGGAAAGGACCAACCTTGTTAGCATACATAGTAACCTGATCTCCGGCCTTGTACTTGTGATCGGAACCGTCCGACCTCGCCGGAGTAACACAACCACACAAAACGATCAAAACGACGACGTAACTCGTCATCTTCTTCTCCATTTCGGTCACTATACTTGTATACATGAATGTATATATAGATATATATGTATCACTTTGTGTGTATGTATATATTGTTAGATATAGAGAATTTTGGGGGTGGGCGGGGGGGGGGGGGGTGAGGAGCTCAGATCTCGATTTTCTGTTCAGTAGAAAAGGGTAATTTCGTAACTGTGAAATGAAACGTGGGAGGTTAATTCTAATTACAAAATATAATTTTTTTTCAATATTTTTCAATAAATTGATTTAGGTAAAATTCTTAGAGTTAGAGAACAACGTCCTGAGATTAACATAGTGTTAATTGGTAATGGAATGTAGTTAATTAATTAACGCCACAATACGTGATCTTTTGAATATCTCGATGATAAAAACAAAGAAAAGATGATAATTTTTAAATAAAACTATTAATTCTTTATCGAAGAACGTTACAAGCGAAGACTTACAAAGGCAAACAACTTTCTACTCTAGCTATTACCTTTTGATGTTATTTTTTCAGTATTATTAAATAGTCTGACATGGGTTATTGAATGTGTTAGTCGTGAGATTACGTGAGTTCATAAAATCCTTAGTATAAAAAAATTCTTTTGTAATAAGGTTTTATGTATAAGAAATAGTTACTTTCTTTTTCTCACTTGTCTTAATACTCCATACCATCAAGCAATAAAATTGACATTTATTCACTAAATTAAACCATGGACCCTCTACTAGTAAACCAAAAATGAAAGTGTCCCCCTACCTACCAATTGAAAAAGGTGAGATTTTGTCTTAGACATTGTAAATTAGTTTCATAACGTTGAGATTTCTTCAAAATATAATAATTTAATGTATTTAGTTTTCCTCTTCTATGATTAATATTTGTATTTTTTTTCTTTTCAACTCCATTTAAAGAATAGGTTCTTCTTTGATCATATTTTTCTTAAATTGTCTATTATAATATTTTAAATATTATTTATATATATATAATTTCCAAATATACAAATCTTACTTCTAAAAGTTTAAATGATTTATATACATCACGTTAAAATTAAGTATTTTGAGTTCTTATACACTGGAACGAAATAGATGTACACTACTTATTTGAAAATTAACACTTAAAAAGTAAAATAAAAACATAATAAACCAAAAAAATAATAATTTTTTTCAAGAGGTGTCAAAACACCACCAAAAGAAAATAAATTACACCAAAAGAAAGTCCAAACTTAATTGAACCTTCAAAATACATTAGCACTAAAACACTCATAAAAAAACACACACAAATAAAAACAAGAACAAAGTTAACTCTCTTTTTAACATATTACATTTTTGGTCTTCTTTTTTTCAGCAACAAACTTCTTCCATACATTGGTGATTTCCAATTGCACTTCCATTGGGGATTTCTTATGCCCTGATGAGCCTTCACCCTCCGCGGTCGCGGCCAATTTAGCCGTGACTCTGGCAGGGAGGGTGTCGAGCTCGTGGAGGACTTTTTCAATATCCGCCACGAGCCTCTCAGCTAGTGTCCGGGAAAAATCTTCCCGAATCACTACCCTGAGCACAGTCACGTGCTCAGCATTGGCTGGCATTGTGTAAGCTGGCACGATCCACCCAAACCTCCTAAGGTGTTCAGAAATCTCGAATTCATTGTGTCTACTACTGTCTTTGAGAGAGAATGCTACTAATGGGACTCCAATTTCTTTGGAAACTATGTTGAATCTTTCTGTCTTTTCAAGTCCTTCTCTTAGTACCCTTGTATTTTCTTGACAATTCTCCATAATATTCTTGTACCCCTAGTTAAAAACATAATTCATAATGACAATTATTAATTATTAAAATAATAATCTTGAATTAAAAAAATATTATTTTTCATAATTTTGAGCTTACCTCATAACCTAAGCGAATAAGTTGATAATATTGTGCAATTACTTGACTAGAACCTGCGAGTCAAGATAAAATCAAAAATTTAACTTTTATATACTAATAATAGAACTTTTATGCTATCAATTTATAAAAAGGAAAACTTGATAATGTTGGAAAAGGAGGTAATTAAGTAACCTTTTAAAATTTGACAATAATATGTTTTCATATTACTCCATGTTATATTATATATTATGTATTGAAAACATTTTTGTAAAGATGAACATAATTTAATTAGTAATAATTACCTTTAGAGAAGTTAAGGGTGAAAGTAGGTTGATCAGCACCAAGATAATTGATGTGGAAAATAAGTTCTTCAGGCAAATCTTCTTTGTTCCTCCAAATAACCCAACCAATACCAGCATAAACAAGACCATATTTGTGACCACTTACATTAATACTTTTAACTAATGGTAATCTAAAATCCCATTCAATTTCTGGATAGATAAATGGGGCAATGAATCCACCACTTGCTGCATCCACATGAATTGGAGTATCCCACCTGTCAAATTAATAACAATTATCAACTATTAATTACTCATGAACAACAACGACAATAACATATACAGTGTAATCTCACGTGTTGAATCTGGAAAGAATAGGATGTACATTGACCATATTCCTACTTTTGTGAAGTAAAGAGGTTGTTTTCGATAGACCTTTGGCTCAAACACTTAGTTACGAACATGAATTAAAAATATGAACATTATATAAAAAGTTTAAGTTATATAGGTTGTTACTATAAAAACAAAACTACTATATCATCTAAAATATATTTATAATTAAGCCTCATTAAATGTGAAATTAATAATCTTAGAAATATGATTAACTAACAGTTATAACGAGTAACTTACAATGTATATGACTTAAACTCTTATAATATTCACGGGAACTTGAGTTAATTTCAAGTATATATGATTACTAAGCTTTATCCACTAGGAAGTAATTGCTTTCTAGAACTAAACGGGTTTATTCAGAGGTGAATCCAAGATTTGAATACTATGAGTTCAGATTTTAAATTCTCTCACAACCTACTCCATCTACTAAGTTTCTAATCTATTAGTCATACTTATTTAATTTGGTGTGTTTATATATTTGAGCCAAAGTTACTGAAATTTAAATAAACATGTAACTTAGCAGCTACATTTGTCTCTACTTCTACCACAACTTATTTGATATATGTATGTGTATATAGTCAAAGAGTCTATTTGAACTTCCTTCGTCGAAAAATTATAATGTATGCGAGGTTAGAACATAGAAGGTGAGATAAGTTACCCAGTTTCTTTGTTCTTCTCAACCAAGAGATCATTCAAACGTTTGACATCTTCAAATTCTCCATTAAGTGTGGAACCCAAAATAGCAGCAACACAAATAGTGTTTTCATCAACCATTTCCACAGCTTTCTCAGGGTCCATCACATAGTATCCATCCTCTAATTTCACTTCTTTTAATTCTACTTCGAAGTACCTTGCAAATTTCTCCCAGCATACCTAAATAATTAATAAAAACTTAAGTTATATGCACCCGAAGCGTAAAAAAAGAAAATATTATCAATGCAATTTAATCATCTTTAATAGGTTATTACTCTATCTTTTTTTATGTATAATAACTAGCGATTGTACGTATTCTTGATCGAGCGATCAAATATGTAACTTTTCCAAAAAAAAAAATATGGGCTTTTAGTGGAGAACATACCTGGACATTGGCCCCAGTAACAATATTGGGCTTGTCATGGGGCTTTCCTTGGGCCTTCATTTTGTTTTGCCATTTTCTCTTAAAGGCTAATCCAGCAAGCATAATGGCTTCTGAGGATCCAACAGTTCCAACTCCAATAGCAGCCTCTCCCTCTCCCAATGGTGCATTAAATAAATGGGCTATCATGTTTACACATCGATTCTGCATTTTAATAATAAATAAACATTGAAAAAATTAAATTACTTTAAAAAAAGATAACGTGGGAGCCGAAGTAGTAGATATTCGATGATATAATTGAGGTATGCTTTGACTGACTCTATTTATCAAATACAATATTATGAAAGGATAATGTGAGAGATCATATATACTTGGTAAAATAATTGACATATGTGCAAGTTGGCTGTGTGAGGTAGATATATACTCGATGAAATAATTGAGGTGCGTAAAATGAATATTAGATGAAATAATCGGTATAAGCGCAAACTAACTCAATCAAACACAATATTTTGAAACAAAAACAAATAATCGTGCAAGGAATTAAGATATTAAATGAAATGATTTACGAGGTATACACAAACTGACTCGCCAATCAAACACAATATTTTGAAAAGACAACGTGGGATATCACATATAGTGTGTGAAATAATCAACGTGAACACAAACTGACTAGATCAAACACAATATTTTAAGAGAGAGAAAAAAAACAATTGTGGATAAGGTAGATTGATACTCAATAAAATAATTCATGAGGAGTGCACAAACTGATCACTTGATCAAACACAATATTTTGAAAAGACAATGTGGAGACCACATATACTCGATGAAATAATTGATGTGCGCACGGTCAAATATATTGTTGAGAAAAAAAAATTAGAAAACTTGCCTGAAGCTCAGTGGTGACAGGGTATTCATCCATGTCAACATAGTTCTTGTTAATTGAATCCATGATTAGCTTATCACATTCTGGTTCCATCCATGTTGTGACAAATGAAGCTAAATTTAGCCTTGGATTTCCATCCAACATTAATTCATCATTTATTATTTGATATGCTGCGTCCTTTGGTATCGAATTCTCCGGCATCTTAAACCTAAGATAAAAATATTGCAAAATAAATAAATTGAAAATATTTTTTAAGAATCTTAAACCCCAAAAGAAATGATTGTTAAATTAGTGACGAAACTAGAAATTTCCCTAAATATGTTCATGATCTTCCACAATGAGTTGACCAAAAGGATCCAAAATTCAAATTGCATGAGCAATAATAGATCCGAATGTTATTGTCTATTGTTTGTGTGAATCTCGCTACAAATGTTCGAAATTTAAAGGTATATATATATATGAATTGCTAGCAAACTTAGGGTCAACATCAAGATAGAGATAAAAGAGAAAAGAATGATGTTTGATGTGAACAGGAGTAAGCATTCATTTCGCTAATCAATCGAAATAAAAAGTGACTTAAATTGAAAAAGACACTCAACTTTCAATATTAAGTAAATGTTTGATGTACGTACTAAGATATAAAGCAAAAAATATTAGATAATAGATTAATTTACCGGGGAAGAGAAACGCGGACATAGCGTGAAGCAAAGGTGGAGTGGACGGAGAGATCAGACTCCGAGGCGGCCTTGGATATGACCATGGTGGTGGTGAATGGTGGTGGACGGAGGAGAGAGAGTGTGTGTTCTTTTTTCTCAAGAAGGAACGACTTTGAGAGAATTAATTTCTTCTTCGTTCCTTCGTTGAAAAAAAATGGTCGATAAGAGGTTACTATTTATAAACAAAAAAAAAAGATAGTGCAAAGGGTAGGCATATTTATAGGAATTTATTTTTTATTTTTAAAGGGGTAGAGAGACTATAGTAAAAATAGAGGAGATGGTGTAATAATTTTACTAGTGAAGTAGCATGAAATTCTCTATTTTGGTTTATGATTTAAATTTTATTATTTTAGTTGCTTTAAAAAAAATTGCACTTTTATTTTCTTCTCTAAGATTTTACTAAAAAAAATTAAATGGTTTCATACATAAATGTTAAGCCAATAGTATTTTTTTTTCTTTTCGTGTTTAATTTATTTTAAAGAAATTTGTATATATTTAAAAAGGAAAGTGTGGTGTACTAAGCTTCAGTTATGTGTGGAATTCGGAAAAGAGTCAAACTACAAGAATCTTTTGTATACAATCTTATTCTACATTCGGTAAGAGACATGTTTTTATAGTTCAAATTGACCTTCTGATCACATGACACGTAACTCTATCAATTTAATAATATTTTTATAATTTGTTCGTTTCACATATTTTATAAAGTACTTGTTCCTTCCACTAATACTGTCTAATATGAACAGTACGACTTAGACAAATAATTAAGAAAAACTCAAGTCTACTATTTTATTGCTAGTCTTTCATAATTTTGTTGAACTTTATTGACAGCTAAGTCACATATTTGACTATTCCAACGCGTTTCTAGCGTTCTTCATTGTGCTTTCCAAAAATACCTAGATATAGTATTATTTTTTTAAATCTCGTCTGTACCAATAATAGTTGCTTAAACAATTTAATATATTGACTTTCATCATGTGGGAACATGTCATTAATTTAATCGAGTATAAGAAGCAAGCAACTGATCCAACCAATGAATTAACGTTGAGAATAGTCCACTAATGTTCGCTATATTAAAAAATAGAAATTCAATTTTTATTTGTTCACTTTTAAACAAATAAAAATTATTTACTTTTTAATATCTATTATACATTAGTATTAAGTATTAATTATTTTTATTTCATTTTTCAATAATTTAGACTTATATATACTATATACTTATAATAATTAGAGATAATATATAAACTTATTTATTTTTTAAAAGGCGTGTCAAATTAGACCTGCATACGTAAATATGGACGAAAGGAGTGAATATTAAAGAAACAAAAGAACATACTCTACGAACTGAACGATTCATACTAAATGAAATGCATAAAGATGCGACTTTATTAAATATGCTTAGATCGATCAAGTGCACATATTTTTTTATTTTCCACAGAATATATTCTTCAATGAATTATTAGATATATTATAATTCAACTACCAATCACCCACCCAATAAGATAATGCAGATTTCTTCTCTCAAGTTTTTGGCAGTTTAAGTTAAAGCTTTTCAAAATAATACAACTAATATAATGAGGAGTTGAATTTTTAGATGATCATTTAGTTAATTAGAGTAGTACTTATTATCTTAATAAATTATTGTTATTTTATTGAAGGAAATTGAAATCAACAATAAATGTGATTTTTTGAGATAATAACTATTAATTGAGTGATCATTTGAGAAATCAACTCATATCACGAGGAAACTAACTTGGAATCTCCATTGAGCTAACTTTTTCAATGATTTAGAAATATTAAAGATAATAATAAGAAGGCTCGCATCGAGAGTATTATGTGATAAGAAGGTGTCATCAAAATTTAAAGATGAGTATTATAGTAGTGGAGAAAATGGCTAAATGACCCATAACCTATTACCGAATTTTCAACTACACACTTATACTTTACGGGGATCCTATTATATACCCCCCGAACTATTTTAAAGTGAAATTATTTCCTCCCTGAAATGTCATTACCAGGCATGTGTCTTGTGGTGAAATACACGCACTTGACACGTGTATTTCACCATTTAATAATTATTATTTTTAAAAAGTTCTCCTCCTTCCTCATCCTTTCTTCCCCAATCATTTCTTCAAACCTAACTATAATAAACACCATTTTTTTTACCTCAATAAATTTTTATATCTCTAACAATTTATAAAAACGAAAATTCAAGTCACTTTTTCATCTACTCCGAATCTCTAGAGCCTAGAAGATTAGCGGTACTAATCAAGTCTTCATTCAACCAATTCAACATATTTTCCAGATTTTCTTACATTTCGTTCGATTTTCTTCCTTAGACAATTTCAGATACACATTAAATGGGTCATGAACATTCGAGATCAGATTTAGCCCCTGAAGATTCCGTCGACAGCTCAAAATCATCACGGATTAGAAGACCAATTTGAGAAACCCCTCTCTCTCTCTTCCCCCATTCTTTATTCTTTCTCCCTCTAAAATTTTCATGATTAATTTATGATTTGAATTTTTTATTTTGATTCTTCATGGGTTTTAGGAGAACATGTAGGATCCTTCTTTAAAAATGTAGAAGAAATTGTTTTGTTTTAGTTCCTTTAAATAAGTTTGAAAATATTTTTTTGGAAAAATGCATAAGTACCCCCCAGCCTATGCCCAAAATCCCTGAGACACACCTAACATTTACTAAGGTCCTATTACCCCACCCACCCACCCCCACCCCCGAACTTATTTTATATATAATTTTCTACCCCTTTTCGGCCTACGTGGCACTATCTTGTGGGCCCAGCGCGTGTTGACAATTTTTTCAAGGATAGTGCCACGTATGCCTAAAAGGGGTAGAAAATTAATTAAAAAATAAGTTCGGGGGGGTAATAGGACCTTAGTAAAGGTTAGGTGTGTCTCAGGGATTTTGGGCATAGATTGGGGGGGTACTTGTGCATTTTCCCTATTTTTTTAAATATACAATTACTTCACTTTGATTTTGTTACTCTTGAGTCCATGACTTTAAAAAAAAAAAAATTAATGGGTATATTTTTTTTAAAAATAAATTAATTAATTTGTTAAATATGTTCTAAATAAGTCTATTGAAAAATGATTTATTCATAAAATGCATCAGTTGTTGATAATTTGTATACCAAACATCCATTGTAAAAGCCTCAACAATGATAATTGTGAAAAATGTATAGTTATATAGATAAATAAGAAGAAAGAAAGAGAAAGAAAAACGAAAATCAGAAAAAAAAAACGAAAAAAAATAAATAGGCAACTCACTCTCTCAAAGAGAGTGAAATACACTCTCTATGCCAACTTAACACTCAAGGGGTTATTTATTTCATTTTAAAGTAATTCAAGGGGGTAATAGGACTCCCGCGAAGGATAAGTGTGTAGTTGAAAATTCGATAATAGGTTGGGGGGACATTTGACCATTTTCTCTATAGTAGTGATCAAACCAACTATGTTGTATCATGTATGGGCTGGAGTGGCCAACCAAAAATTCTCACATTCAGAAGATAGAGTTGCGAAAATGAGGATTATGTGGCATATTAGGAAAGATTAGAAATAAAAATATTTGGGTAGAAGTGACCTCGATGGAGGACAAGTTGCAAAAAGAGAGGTTGAGATGGTTCGAGTATATTGTGAAATGGAAATGCACGGATGCCCCAATATAGAGGTGTGAGAGTAAGAGGTAGAGGTAAGTCAAAGCAGTATTGGGGAAGGTGATTAGACAAGACATGATGCAAGTGCGGCTTGTCGAGGACATGACCTTAGATAGGAGGTTGTGAAGGATACGGATTAGGGTAGAAGGTTAGTTGGACATAGTAGAGCAGTGTCTTACTTATCCTTCTATACTTATAGTTGCAATATTTCTCTTGTGCTTCTTGTCATTCGATTTCTGCTACTCCCTCCGTTTCAAAAAGAATGATCTTCTTTCCTTTTTAGTCTGTTTCAAAAAGAATGACTTCTTTCCTTTTTTGGTAACATTTGAATTTCAGCTTTCCACGTGGCATGTTTAAAGCCACAAGATTGAAGGGCAATTTAGTACATTTGACATAACTTTAATTTAGGACCACAAGATTCAAAACACTTTTTTATTTTCTAAAACTCTGTGTCAAGTCAAACCAGGTCACTCTTTTTGAAACGAAGGGAGTACTATATTTTGTCTCTTGTACTTCAAGTATCGCGATAGTTTGTTATTGTTAACATTATTTTTTCCAGAATTTTTCGTCATAGTTGTTATAGTATTTTTCTTTTAGCATGATTTCTTCACTTCCGTTATTTCTTGTTTCATTATGCTTTTTCTTGAGCAAAGAATTTATCAAAAACAACCTCTTTCTGCCTCCCAAGATAAGGATAAGGTTTGACTACGTTGTTGTTTAAAATGACATTTCCAACTATTTTTGAATAAAAAGTAGAAAACAAAAGTGAAAATGACACTTTTCAAGGACTATAGTTGTGTCTTATTGACTGCATACTTTCATGAAAGGTCATGTATTTAGGATTAATTATTAATTCAATTCTCACTAGCCACTAGGTAGTTGTGGAAAGTTTGTTTGTTCATATATATAGCGAAATGTGATTCTTTTTGTTTGTTGAGTAAAGTTTGTTTGTTCATACTTCATACATATAGCGTAATGTGATCCTTTTTAATTCCGCACATAATCAAATCCAACAAAATTTCATTAAACATTGTTATATAGATATGTTGGAGGAATATAGACCAAGACGTAAGAGGGAACCAGTCTTGACATTAGTTTCATAAGATCACTTTAACCATTAATGGTCGTTTCATGATGTTTAAATGTTAAGTCGTCTTAAGACGGAGACAGAGTTAGAATTTTAAATTTATTGTTTTGAATTGTAGAAAAATGATTATTGAGTTTTTTATAAAATATTTATACATATTGAGTGAATTTTTAAGCATAAATATAGATTTAGCTCAAAGGTACTACTGTAACTCTGATAGCACTACTGTAACTCTGCCTTGCCCAAAGATTGTCATTGGGACGTTTAGCAAGGGTGGGTAGATCTAGCAAGTAGAAGATAAGTTGTGGATTCATCTGAACCTCGTATTTTTTGTTTAAGCCCTATATGTGCTTAAAACTTACTAAGAAGTAAAAACCTCATATTTTTGGATTAAGCACTATACGTGCTTAAAACTTACTAAGAAGTAAAAACGTATAAATAATACATTTCAAACCCAATAAATTAAAGGAAAACTTTCAAAAATGACTACAATTTAGACTTAATTAGAGATCTATAGATATAGTTTGTATAATTACGAATTATAGCTACGTGTTGGGGGAGATATGCAAGCGAGACTAGGAGAGGGGGGAGAGAGGCGAGCCGGATCTGGGAGAGAGAGGAGAGAGGTTAGAGAAGTTGAATACATTTTGTATTCGTTGTATCAGGTTAAATCACGAATACAATTAATACAATTGATTTGTATCAAAATGAATACAATTAGGGAAGAGGCGAGTGAGATCGAGAGAAAGAGGAGAGAGGCGAGCGAAATTGAGAGAGGGAGGAGAGAGGCGAGCGAGATCGAGAAAGGGAGGAGAGAGGATGAATAAATATTGTATTCGTTGTATCACGAATACAATTGATAAAGAATACAAATACAGTTGATACAAATACAAATATTATTGTTTGGATACAATTGATTTGTATCATATATCGAACATATTTGTATCAATTGTATTAACGAACACAATTTGTCTCAACAAATACTATTGGCAAAATACAAATTGTCATAATACAATTGATACAAAATACGCATACAATTGATATGGAATACAAATACACTTGATACATAATACAAAATACAACTGTCATATTTATGTGGAATATTTTTTTGGGCTGCAATTGTTTGATCGGGAGAGAGAGAGGGGAAAGGGACAAAAGAGAGAAATTAGCAATAAAACCCTACATATAGCTACAAATTGTAATATTTTAAACTATAGTTTTTTTTGTAAATACATATTACATGTTTGCCTTGTTGGATAATTTTTTTCCTAAATGAAACTAAATGTGATAGAAACTCGAATTAAAACTCATAAATTTTAAATTTTAGATCTGCACTTCTAAAGAAAAGTCTCAAGAGAGGGAAGGAGCATTTTTTTGGGCAAAAACAAGAAGAAGAAAATCTTGAAAATACAGTGACATACTTCAAGAACGAAATCGATGTTTAATTGCTTATAATTAGAATTAAGAGAGATTAAACTTCTTTAACAAAAATATTAATACTCAAGATATGGGGATTGTAATCATTTGAACTCTTACAAACGATTACCGTAGCTAAAACAAAATTGTTCATTTATTTTCGTTAATGTGACAATTCTCTATAAACTGCAACCAAAAATTACTCCTTGCTTCTTTGGAACATCCTAGGTTGTTTAACACCAGTAACTCAACTCTCCTATATGTCCTCAGGACCATTGACATCCTGGAAATCAATGTAACAAACTTTAGTAGGCGTTTGGACATGAATTGCGTGATATTAGAAAAAGTAGTTATTAATGCTAAGTTGAAAAAGGGTATTTGGTTGTTGAAGTTAAGTTTGGAGATATACATCTTCTTGATCAGAAATGGCTGGGGAGAGGAAAGGTTCTTTTTTGGGTTCTCATGGGAACAGATCCGGAGGAGATGAGGTGGGGCCTGTAGCTGAGTGGATTAGGGTATGTGGCTACGAACCATGGTGTTGGGAGGTTCGAATCCCTCCTCGCCCACAACCGACCCAAAAGGGATGGGAATTTTTTCTTTTAACTTGAAAAACTAGTCTTTGAAAAACTCTTTTCAAGTTTGGAGTGAAAAATTGACACAACGTATAACCAAATAGGTTTTTGATGAAAAGCAATATCAACTAAATAGAATAGCTCGCATGCATTTAGATCCATGGAATTACCTTATTTGCAATCACAGTTCCATCTGGAATTTCTAACTTCACTCCGGATTTAGCATTGACAGTCACATTCCCCTAAAAGGTATGAAAACAAAACAAAAAAATAAACACTATTAAGTCATATGAAAATGCCATGAACTAATGGATCTGAACATCGTCTAAGAAGACCAACTCTACCGGTGAACACGTGAGATCAAGGGAGATGAAGACAAACTTTGTTAATTACCTTCAGAGTAATGCCAGCTCCAAAATATACATCACCAGTGACCTTCAAGCTATCTAGCTCAATAATGCTGGGAATCGACTTAAAACGACTTAAGAAGCTGGCAACCTGAAAAGATAAGTAGACTTATTAGCTGGCATTCAACGAAAGACCAACCAATCTACCATGTTAAATATAATTTCAGGAAGTAAGCTCAACCTTCTTGAATTCAGGTCCCAACTCAATAGAAGGGTTAGAAGGATTTGCCCTGGCTGGATTGCGGATGACATAGCCATCATCAGTCAAGGTGTAAAGATCAGACTGTAAAAATTATGCAG
>JAJOOF010002583.1:0-30872 GCA_029582545.1 Solanum lignicaule
TATATTTTGCATAAACCTTGGGACTTGTACATGATCTATGTGTTGTATATTTACATGAAGTTTTGAGGTCTAATTTGATCGCATCACCACGGGTTGTAATATAAGTATGACTATATGTTTTGTTCTTTTGGGGTGTGTAAGCCCAAGTCTTGTAATATATTAAATTTGCCACCAACTTTGAATGATGTTGTGAAGCATGAACCACCTAGTTGAATACTCGGAAGTTAGAAATATTTTATTACTATTATTTTTACTAATGTGAGGACAATATATATATGCAAAAATCTCATCGGCTTATATGATTTCGGTAGGGTCGTACAAAAGGTGGTGTCATTGTTCATAAAGGGGTGAATCGTCTTTTGTGACAGATGTAAAAGCAAAGCAATTTCTTGACCTGACTTTGGTAGAATTGAAAGAAACAGTACTTAGATAGTCTATTGAGGCTTTCTCATAAAGGGAGATGGTGTCCTTAGGTATCAAGGTCGGTTATGTGTTCCAAATGTTAATGACTTAAAGGGAACATATCTTGACTGAAGCCCATAATAATAGATATTCTATTCACCCGGGAGCCACCTAAATGACCAAGATTTGTGGGAGATCTGCTGGTGGAATGGGATGAAGAAGGATATTGTGATATTTAAGGCCAAATGTCAAAATTGTAAACAAGTGTATGACCCATTAAACGAATAAGTGAAACTACAACCTAACTTGGGTGTGTTTGAGTTTGGTGTGAGGTTTGAGGGTGTTTGATGTTGTCCCGAGCCATGTTTAAGGGGTTTAGGGGTCAAACATCAAGGTACGATTCCCCAAGGATCACCCTAGGGGTCCTTGAGAAGGATCCTAAGACTAAGCCCCAATACCCCTTGAAACTAGAAAGTTGTCAAAAATGGGGTGACCTACGGAAGGGGTCCACTCTTCGTAGGTCCATCCACGTCCTGTGGATGGCCTCCGTACGTCAAGGGCCCACAAAACATACTGCAACCCCAGACCACGGACCAACATTATGATTCATCAATGGACTCATCGTCTGTGAGTCCAGGGCGTTAATTGAACCTGTTTGCTATCAAGTAATTCGACCATTGTGGGGGTGAACTGGTAAATTTACCTGAAGTCCTAATAAGTTGGGGGAAGGTTATTTTAAGTTTATTAAGGTATTTTAAGATAATTAAAAGTGTTAAACTCTATTTTACATTCCATTATTTCAAAACCCTAAATACAAACCGCCATTCCCCTCGAAAAGATCTCTCTCTAGAAACCTCCATTAGAGGTGAAGACTTCAAGATCTCAAGGTAAATTTCTTCATGGTTTTCAAAGGATTTTCGTGGGGAATCAATAGCAAGGTATTGTAGTCTTGATGCTTGTCTAATTTTCCATTCAAGGAGCAAATTCAAAGGTGATTTCAAAGTATGAAAAATCTAGGGTTTTACTCAATCTCATGGGTTCTTTCATCAAACATTTTCAAATGGTTTCTAATGACAAATTATGATTGTATTGGTTTATTTGATTGATGATTTATGATGAAAATACTCTATGAAACCATGATTCTCTCAATTCCTAAATTGTACCTTTATGAAGTCACTTTATTGATCATGGTTGAAGGTTGATGGATTATGCCTAAGTTGATTTAGATTGTTGAATTGTATCATTATACATGCCTTAATTGTAGTAAATTGTTAGTGTGTTGTTGACTCTTGATCATTGCCTTGAAAGGTCAAGTTATGACCTAATTACATGTTGAATTAGAATTGTGCTAGATATATTGATCCACTTGAAAGGTGGAGGTATTTACTTACTGTGTATATTGTGGTATTGAATTGATGGATATATTCCTTGTACCCTACATGTGGAGGTTAATGTATAATTATGATGTGAAGCATGTGTGTGATCTAAATGAATGAATGATGATCATGTTTAGTAGCTAATTGTGTTAGGATTGAATGTTATCTCTCTATTAACAATTTTAAGTGATGGTGATTATGTGAAAGTCTATTCTCACATACACACACTTGAATAAAGAATGAATGAAGTTTAATGATAATTTTAATGATGATAAAGTACTATTTGAAAGGCTATTCTCAATTGTACTCTAATGAATGTTAATGACTTGTTGTGAAAGGACTTTCTCACAATAAAGGGGTTCTTAGATGAAAGGCTATTCTCATATTTGAATCTATAAGCTTTCCAATGAATGAACAAATGTTGAGTTTGGGATGGATACCCTCACGTGAGTTGAGGCGGGGTATCTAGTAACAATCTCTTATCCCCTAATAATTAATGAATGCAATAAATGTCAAATACTCTACGGGGAATAATGCTAAGCACCGAGTGGATATGGATTGAGATGGGTACCCATACGTGAGTTGAGGCGGGGAACTTAGTAGTAATCTCTTGACATTGATACTCATATGTTAGTTGAGGCGGGGTATCTAGTGCAATCTCCCTGTCCCATAAACTATGTGCCCACATAAGTCTAGCTAGTGGATCCAATTAAGGCTAAACAAATGATGGTCCTACCTTAGGCAAGTAGGAATCTCTTTATCAGGTAAGGGTGACACCGGGATTCCATGTCATGCTCCCATGGTCTATGTTGGTTAAGTCTTACCCCACAATAATGTTAATGAACTATGGCCTCTTAAGGATGCACTACTTAGTGTGGGTGGTGGAATGGAACGCCATCTATGCATTGCACAAGTAGGCATTTGAGGGAAAGTATGGTGTGTTACTTATAATGTTAACGAAATGAATGGGCTCTTATGTAATGAAGTTAATGAAGAATGTTGACACTTAAATGCTTATACGCTAAATGTAAAAGATGTATGCTATACTTGGATAGTATTATGAGTTACTTCCTTGTTATAACTTGTTGTATTTGAATGTGCCTTGCTTATGGTGACTTCAAAGGAGTACTTAGTGTGAGTAGTATTATGGGATGCTACTTACACATTGCACAAATATGACTTAGAGTTGCCTTAGGTGATGGTCTTATTGTGATGATGTGGCTCATGTAATTTTTGTGTCTCTTAGATGCTTTATTGTGTAAAGTTGAAAGGATGAATGGTAAGTTCACTTTTGGTGACCTTAATGTGGTACCTTGGTGTGGATGGTGGTATGGGATGCTATCCATACATTGCACAAGGTATAGCATGAGGGTTACTTGAGGTGAAGGTTTCAAGTAAAGGTAATGGGTTATATGGTTGATCATGTTCTAGTGTGGATAAATGACTTGCATGTTGTTTGTGACTTATATAATGCCTCTTTTATCAATCTTCATGAAGTTTTACCAAATGACATAAAAGCATTACTTTCAAACAAAATGTCCTTTTTAAGCATGTTTTTGCATTGCTATCATACTTAGTACTTAATTGTGCTAACCCATTCTTCTTCTATGTTTTTACTACAAGTGTAGGTTCCGGCAAGTGACTGCATTCTCTCTAGTAAAGCTTGGAATAGAGTTCTCCAAGACATTTCGGCATGTCCTCATAGATCGAGGACAAGCATTTAAAAATTCTTTTCCTTTTTGATGTAATAGACTATTTTAGATTTCTGTTGTAAAGGGTCGTGTCCCTACTCTTGTCGAATGTTTTGTCTAAGATGGCCATGTGAGATATAGACTTTTGCTTGCGTTTAAATGTTTTGAAATATTAGATTGTATGGTTTTTGAATAATTTTTTTTAATTTCGTACTATTTGTATAAGACCCCTTCGGGGTCAAGTACGTCATGTCGCATTCGGGGTCTAGACTCGGGTCATGACAAACATGGTATTAGAGCTCAAGGTTTTGGGAATGGTCTTTAGGGTTGATGTCTCACAAGCCACGTCTAGTAGAGTCTTGTTCATCGGTGTGAGTCGCGAGACATCTATGAGCGAAAGGCTATAGGACGTTAGAAAGTTACACTTCTTTCATTATTCTTGAAGTCGTGCCTCAGAGTTTAGCTCTATAAGTGTCCTTTCCTAATCCCTTTCTTGTGTTTATAGGAAGATGAATACAAGAAGGGCTAATGCAAAAAGGGCACAAGAGAAGAATGTGAATGAGGAGGTTCCCCCTCAAGCTCCTCAAGACCCTCAAGTTTCTAATGATGAAGGGGTCATGACTAATGTGGAGATAAAGGCGGATTTCCAAACATTTATCGAACTCATGACGGCTCAAACTCAAACCGTCACCACTCAAGCTCAAGCCATGACGGCCCAAGTTAATCGAGATGTGGGGCCTAGTGTGAATGCTAATGAGAGTACTATGGTTTCAAGGATAAGGGATTTCTCTAGGATGAACCCTCCCGAATATCTAGGTTCCAAAGTAGAAGAAAACCACCAAAGGTTTGTTTACGAAGTTTGCAAAATACTTAGTGCCATGGGGGTGTCTTCGGAGGAGAAGGCGGAGTTAGCTGCCTACCAACTCAATGATGTAGCTCAAATTTTGTTTAAGCAATGGAAAGGTGAGAGGCCAAGAGGAGCGGGTCCCATAAATTGGGAGGTATTCAAAGAGGCTTTCCTTGATAGGGTTTTCCCCTTAGAGTTGAGGGAACAATAGTTGGTAGAATTCATGAACCTTCGTCAAGGGGGTATGAGTGTGAAGGAGTATTCTCTTAAGTTCACCCAACTCGCCAAATATGCTCCTACCTTAGTGTCAAATTCGAGGACTAGAATGAATAAGTTTGTAATGGGAGTTTCCGATTTAGTTGAGAAAGAGTGTCGTATGCCAATGCTCCATCATGACATGGATATTTCTTGGCTCATGGTCTATGCTCAACAAATTGAGGAAACGAAACTTAGGAAAATGAACAAAGAGACCAAAAGAGCTAGACGCGATGAACAAAGTTAACCAAGGTCCAAAAAGAGGTTCTACAACCATGATTCCCCAATGGTCAACAATGATAGAGTGTCTAACCCTAATTCCCAAGGAGGATAGGAAAGTGGTTCTTCTTTTGTAAGACCTAAATGTGCCACATGTGGGAAGCAACATTTGGGTAAGTGTCTTGCCGGCACTGATGGGTGCTTTGGGTGTGAAAATAAGGGTCATAAGATGAGAGATTGTCCAATACTCATGGCAAAAGGAAGGGAAGATAAGCAAGCTTCTCTTGATGGCCCGGATCCTAATGCTCCAAAGAGAAACCGTTTCTATGTGCTTCAATCTATCAAGGACAAATGAGCCAATCTGGATGAAGGTACTAGTAGGTGATAGTTCCTTGTGGTTGTGAATGTTGAATTGAGGTCCTTATGTTGTTTTTCATGTTAGCCTTAGTTGGGTTTTCTCCTAAGTGGGGGATGGTATGTTGAATAGTAAGGTTGTTGAGAGTGTTGATATCCTTATCTCTTTCATTCTATTCCTATTCAAGCTTGAGACCAAGAGTTCCTTGTAGCCTATTTCATGTCTAGGATTCATGTGTGATATTGTGTTTCCATGGTCTCCATATGTTATGCATGTTCTAGTTGGATTCTTGTTTAAATGAGAAAATGAGCTTATGTGATTGTGTTCCTCATGTTAAATATGCATCTATAATGAGTTGTCTAAATTCTTCATGAGTTGACTTGTTGAACAGGCCTAATGTGCTTTTATGGGAAAATTGATTAAATGTGCTTAATGAGGTTGTGATGAGCATGATGTGATTTGGAGAAGGAAGTTCATCCAATGAAGTGGGAAATGAGATGGTTTGGTGCATAATGATTTGGTAGAGGTATTTCCTACCTCTTTTTATTGCATTGAGCTTATTGATGTAGAGTTGATGTTTCCTCCTATGTTTATGCATTTATATTGATGTGTCATGATTGTGGGCTGCTAGTTTTGAGTCGCTAACCCCCTCAATATGTTTAAAGTGTCATTCGAGGATGAATGTTTCTAAGTGGGGGATAATGTAATGACCCATAAAATGAATAAGTTAAACTAGATCCTAACTTGGGTGTGTTTGAGTTTGGTGTGAGGTTTGAGGGTGTTTAATGTTATCTTGAGCTATGATTGAGGGGTTTAGGGGTCAAACGTCAAGGTACGACTCCCCAAGGACCACCCTAGGTGTCCTTGAGGTAGACCCTAAGCCTAACCCCCAAGACCCCTTGCAACTAGAAAGTTGTCAAAAATGGGGTGACCTACGGAAGGGGTTCATACCCCGTAGGTCCATCCACGCTCCGTGGATGGCATCCGTAGGTCAAGGGCCCCCAAAACTTGTAGCAGCCCAGACCACAGACCAGCAGTACGGTCCATCAATGGACTCACGGTCCGTGAGTCAAGGGCGTCAATTGAACTTGTTTGCTATCAAGTAATTCGGCCCTTGTGGGGGGTGAATTGGTAAATTCACCCCAAGTCCTAATAAGTTGGGGGACGGTTATTTTAAGTATATTAAGGTATTTTAAGAGTATTAAAAGTGTTAAACTCTATTTTACATTCCATTAATTCAAAACCCCAAATACAAACCTCTCTTCCCCTCCAAAAGATCTCTCTCTAGAAACCTACATTAGAGATGAAGACTTCAAGCTCTCAAGGTCAATTTCTTCAAGGTTTTCAAAGGAATTTCGTGGGGAATCAATAGAAAGGTATGTTAGTCTTGATCCTTGTCTAATTTTCCATTCAAGGAGCCAATTCAAAGGTGATTTCAAAGTATGAAAGATCTAGGGTTTTACTTAATCTCATGGGTTCTTTCATCAAACGTTTTCAAATGGTTTCTAAAGAAAAATTATGATTGTATTGGTTATTTGATTGATGATTTATGATGAAAATACTCTATGAAACCATGATTTCTCTCAATTCCTAAATTATACCTTTATGAAGTTGCTTTGATGATCATGGATGAAGGTTGATGGATTATGCCTAAATTGATTTAGATTGTTGAATTGTATCATTATACATGCCTTAATTGTAGGAAATTGTTGGTGTGTTGTTGACTCTTGATCATGGCCTTGAAAGGTCTAGTTATTACCTAATTACATGTTGAATTAGTATTGTGCTAGAGATGTTGATCCACTTGAAAGGTGGAGGTGTTAACTTACTATGTGTATTGTAGTATTGAATTGATGGATATATTCATTGTACCCTACATGTGGAAGTTAATGTATAATTATGATGTGAATGTGTGTGATCTAAATGAATGAATAATGATCATGTTTAGAAGCTTATTGTGTTAGGATTGAATGTTATCTCTCTATTAACACTTGTGAATGATGGTTATTATGTGAAAGTCTATTCACACATACACACACACTTGAATGAAGAATGAATGAAGTTCAATGATAATGTTAATGATGATGAAGTACAATTTGGAAGGCTATTCTCAGTTGTACTCTAATGAATTTTAATGACTTGTTGTGAAAGGACTTTCTTACAATAAGGGGGTTCTTAGGTGAAAGGCTATTCTCATCTTTCAATCTATGAGCTTTCCAATGAATGAATGTATGTTGGGTTTGGGATGGATGCCCTCAGGTGAGTTGAGGCAGGGTATCTTGTAATTATCTCTTATCCCCTAATAATGAATGAATGTAATGAATGTCAATTACTCCATGGGGAATAATGCTAAGCACCGAGTGGATATTATAACGACCCTAAAAATTAATAAGTTAAACTAGAGCCTAACGTGTGTGTGTTTGAGTTTGATGTGAGGTTTGATTGAGGTTTCATGTTGTTTAATGTTGTCCTGATGCATGGTTGAAGGGTTAAACGTCAAGGTACGACTCCCCATGGACCACCCTAGGGGTCCTTGAGGAAGACCCTTAGCTTAACCCCCAAGACCCCAAGGAAACTTGCAAGTTGCCAAAATAACGGTGACCTATAGAAGGGGACCACGCCCTGTGGATGGCCTCCGTAGGTCATGGCCCCGAAAACCACCACTCTGAACTTGTTGACGGAGGGACAGTATGGTCCGTGACCCTATCCACGGTTCGTGGATGGGGTTTCGTGAATGGCACCTATGTGTTGTCAAAGACACGGCCAAGCCAAGGGTGGTTTGGTAAATTCATCCCTTGGCTAGTTAAGTGTTTCGACGGTTATTTTAAGGTTATTAAGATATTTTATGAGCATTAAAGCATTAAAACCCTATTTTAGAATTCATTATTCAAATTCCCCAAATCAAAACCCCTCCCTCTCAAAATATCTTCTCTCTAGAACTCCACTGAAGACCAAGAGAAGAAGAAGACTTAGGGCTTGAAGAGGAAGGCTAATTGAGTTGATTTTCGCGGAATTCATCTATTAAGGTATTATGATCCTTCATCTAGGGTTAGCTTTCACCCTAGAGTCAATTTCAAAATAGATTTCAATGTTTTCAAGTTTCTCAAAAACCCTAGATTTCACTCAATCTCATGGGTTCTTTCATCAAACGTTTTCAAATGGTTTCTAATGACAAATTATGATTTTATTGGTGTTTAATTGATGATTTAAAATGGTAATACTCTATGAACTCATGATTTCTCTCAATTCCTAAATTGTGCCTTATGAAGTGGGTTTGTTGATTGTGAATGAATGTTGATGGATTTATGCCTAGATTGATTTTGATTGTTGAATTGTATCATCATCTATGCCTAATTATGGTGAATTGTTGGTTAATTGAGGATTTTTTATCATTTCCTAGAAAAGGGCAAGTTTGACCTATTATTATGATAAAGTAGAATTGTGCTTGAATTATTGATCCACTTGAAAGGTGGAGGTGTTTACTTACTGTGTATATTCTGATCAAGGCCTTGAATGCATAGTGTGAGGAATTTAAGTATTATCATGATATTATACATGTCAATATAAATGTGTTGTGATTGAAAGCATATTCTCACTTAACACTCATGAATGTTAATGATAGAATGTGAAGGGTTTCTATAATGTAATGTTATATCTTGGATTGGTAGGCTTAGGTGCCCTCTTCTTGATAAATGAAAGCTAGGTTGAACGTGATCTCTTGAATTGTAGTCTTAGGCATCCTTTTCTTATATAATGAATATATCTTAACTTAATGTCTTAATGTCTCGAATTGGTAGACCTAATGTTGGTAGCCACTTCATGAATGAATGAATGATAATGTATTCTAGGCTAAACCTTGGATTGGTAGACCTAAGGGTGGTGGCCTTTCAAGAGGATTCTAGGTGCTAATGTGATGTTAAAGATTGAAACGGTAGACCTAATGGTGGTGACCCTTCTTGAGTGAGATGATGAACCTAGAAACGATAGACCTAATGTTGGTGGCTCTTTCTAGGAAGATCAATGAGCTATCCTTAATATACCTTAAATCGGTAGACCTAATGGTGGTGACCTTTCATGTGTATGTGCTTTGGGTCGGTAGGCCTAATGTTGGTAGCCCTCTCAAGTACAATGTTGTAATGTGATTGAAATACTCTACAGGAATATAGGCTAAGCACCGAGTGGATATGGTAAGATGGAAACTCTCACAACGTTAGGCTAGGGTTCCAATGAACATCTTTCTATCCCATAACTATGTGCCCAAATAGTATATTAGCTAATGGATTCAAGTCAATCCAAGCTAATGTTACCGGTCTTCCTTAGGCAAGTTGACCACCTTCTACAGTGTGGGGTTACACGATACCGGATTCCATGTCTAGCTTTCATGAACTATGTCGATTAAACGCTTATTTGCATCATGTGAGATATGCATTATGGTTTCTTGAGGAGTTCTATGAAGTGTGGGTGGTAGTATGGGTTGCCATCTATGCAATGCACGAGTAGGCTTTGAGAGGGTCATAGTCAGTTCTCTAAGCCTTAATGGCTAATGAATGAATGTGTCCTAAATGAAGTTATTGAAGAATGTTTACTCTTAAATGCTTATCTGCTTAATTGTAAAGATGCATGTAATACTTGGATTGTATTATGAGTTACTTTCTTGTCATGACTTATTGTATATGAATGTGCCTTGTCTATGGTGACTTCAACGGAGTACTTAGTGTGAGTAGTAGTATGGGATGCTACTTGTACATTGCACAAGTATGACTTAGAGTTGTCTTAGATGTTGGTCTTAATGTGATAATGTGATTCATGTAATGTTTATGTCTCTTAAATGCTTTATTGTGTAAAGGTGGAAAGGATGAATGGTAAGTTCACTGTTGGTGACCTTAGGGTGGTACCTTAGTGTGGGTGGTGGTATGGGACGCTATCCATGCATTACACAAGGTATAGCTTAACGGTTACTTGAGGTGGAGGCTCAAGGTGATGGTAAAGGTTTATATGTGATTTTGTTCAAATGTGAAAATGTGACTTGTATGTTGTTTGTGACTTATATTATTCCTCTTTTATCAATGTTCATTAAGTTTTACTAAAATGGCATAAAAGCATGACTTTCAAACAAAATTCCCTTTTTAAGCATGTTTTTGCATGGTCATCATACTTAGTACATTTTTGTGTGCTAACCCATATTTTCTTTACTCTTATGAAGTGTAGGGATTGGCACTCAATTTGATTCTCCCAAGTTGAAGCTTGGAATAGAATTCATCCAAGACATATTTTGGTATGTCCTCATAGATCGACGACAATGACTTTTATTGTTTCTAGTTCTTTTATGTTTTAATACTATTATTAAGACTTCGATTGTAAAGGGCCGTGACCCTATCATGTTAAAGTTTTGTCTAAGATGGTCATGTGAGACTTTAGCATTCCACTGCTTTATATACAAGTTTTTGATAGTTTGACTTTAGTTAAGTTTTTAATTCTGCACTATTTCTATATATCCAATGTTATGAATGCTAAGAGGCTTGTATTAAACTCCTTCGGGGACGAGTATTGATGTTTGCGTAATCAAGACACAACTTCCAATGCAAGTGTCTACGATCGTACAATAGTAATGTAACACAACCAAGGGTTGGGGTCGAGTCCCAAGGGAGTGGGCTTGAGAATTAATAGAAAAATAAAATCAAGTTCTAATTAGTCATAGCTAAAAGTATTATCGAATATAAACATGTTAAGTCTAAGGGGTGCGTAAGCATCAATTATCAATGGGGGTTTATCACATGTAAGTAAAAACAAGCAAATATATGAAGAGTACTAATCAAGGAGATGGGATTCTTGGGATGTGATAGGAATACGGGTTAGACTAGATCGTTGGGTACATGCTTTTGATAGTAATTTCGTTGAATATTTGTTACTAGGCTAGACTATAGTGGGGGTAAGCTTTCTCTTGAACAACTTACCCCTAATCAAATGGGTTCCTCTCGAACACCCACTTGCCGCATGAAGAACAGCCTTTGCCTTAGCCCACTCACTCTCTCGAGCTGAGCGTGTGGGAGATGGACTAGGGTTCACTCTCTCGAGCTGAACCTCATGTCGACCCACTCCCACAGGCCATCAATTTAGTAGTCTCAGTTTTACGACCTCTTTCTCGAGCAAGCCAAAAACACAAACATGAAATCGTATTTGCAACTACAATTTCATTAAGTTCCAACACAACTACTAAACGAAATAACATCTCAACAACAAATAAACTATCAGAAAGCAAGACCCAACAATTAATCTAACCCATATTCACATAATCACACCCCAAGAATTGGGGGTTTAGCTAGACATGTAAAAGAGAGAGGAATTTATACCAAAATGAGTTTGCATTAAAATGGGTATGATGATTTTTGTCTCAAAACAAGCCAAGAGTGAAGAATCCAAGAGACCCAAACCCAAATTGTTGGAGTTGAAACACTTTGAATCTTCAAGTTCTTCAAAACCCTCTCCAAACTTTCAACTCAAAAATCTATGTTAAAAATTATATATTAAAAATCTTATATTAAGCTACAACTCTCAACGAGTATTTATAGTTTTCAAAAATCTGTGCTGCAGCGAATCATTCGGCGCCTTTAGTCGAGATCGCCGATCAACTCGGCGATCTGCCCTTTAGTAGGTTTCATTGCCGTCTTGCTCTATCCTTCAGCATCGTCATTTTTGGATCATTGGGCGACATAGTACTGCTTTGTGGAACTACTTGAAGTTTGCGTAATCAATGACACGTCTTATAGTTCGGGTGTCTACGATCGTGCAATAGTATAGTAACCCAACCAAGGTTTGGGATCGTCCCAAAGGAGTAGTTTTGAGAATTTATAGAAAAATAAAATATCTTTCCAACTAGTCGTAGCTAAAAACATTAACGAGTAAAAATATAGTAAATAAAGGGGGTGACACGAAAGTATCAAATATCAAATTGGAGGTTTTAACACAAGTAAGCAAAAATTTGCAAGATTAACAAGGAAATGTAAGCAATTAGAGGGGGATTCTTGGGATGTGACCGGAATACGGGTTAATCTAAAGTATTGGGTTCAGGCTTTCAATAGAAAATTTATAGAGTAATAGTGACTAGGCTAAGTTTTATGTGGAAATAAGTTCTCTCTCGAGCAACTTACCCCATTTCAAATGGGTTCCTCTCGGACACCCACTTGCTGCATGAAAACCAGCCTTACACCTTACCCTCTCAGACACCCACTTGCTGCAAGACCACTAGGGCTCACGCACTCGAGTTGAGCCTCATATCGACCCGCTCCTTAGGCCATCAATCTAGTGGTCTTGATTTCGCCACTTCTCTCTCAAGCAAGCCGAAAACACATAAGTTAACTTGTATTTGTAACTACAAATCCATTAGATTCAACCACAACTACTAGTCGAAATTACCATTAAACTATCATCAATCAATACCCAACAACAATCTTAACCCATATTTGCTAAATCACACCCCAAGAACTGGAGTTTTTAGCCACACATCAAGAGATAGAAATTTATACTTAAATGAGTTTGCATTAAAATGGGTATAATGATTTAAGTCTTGTTACATGCCAAGAATGAAGAATCCAAGAGACACAAGTCCAAATCCTTGGAAATGAAACCCTTTTCTTCTTCAAGTTTCAAAACCCTCTCAAACTCAGAGCAAAAATAAAAAGTACTAAAATTGTATCAATTGTTTCACACTAAAACTTTGATGATACTAACAAACTGATCTCTAACAAGTATTTATAGTTGTCACAGATTTGTTCTGCGTCAGGTCATTCGGCGAAGTTAGTGGGGATCGCCAAGCGTGTCGGACATCCACCATTTAGCTTGGTCTACCACCCTTCTCCTTCGTCCTCAACATTTTATCGTTATGGGGAGTTGGGCGATAGGGGACTGCCTTACCGACTTCCTCTTTTCATCACAGTTTTGACTTCTAGCATTGTCGTGTTTTGTTCCATTGGGCGATGAGGTACTGCTTCACGGAACTACTCGGCGATGTGTCGATTGCTCTTTTTTATTCAGATTTGATCCTTTTCTTCAGAGCTCAGCAAACTGGAACAAAAGGCAAAGTGAGACCCTTCGGCGATTCGCCAGGTGGACTCGGCGATCTTCAGGCCTTCATTTCTTCGTTCTTTTCACCCTTTTTTTGTCCCTTTTCGCTACGTGGTGTCCATGATTTTCTTTAAACTTCAAATACCTGAAACTTAAGAGTTTTCATCAGCTATTGAGATAAAAGAAGCATTTGAGGACACAATTTCTATTAAAATGTAGCCCTAAATGAGTCCAATTTGTGAACTCATCAACACCCCCAACTTAAACTTTTGCTTGTCCTCAAGTAAAATTCAAGTTTAGCAGTTCAATAAGGATGTCTCAAACAGTGCTATATAAGATTCAATCATGAATGTACACAACAAAACTCAAATTACTTATGCAAGGATCAATTGTATACTCAAAGATTCAAGTTGTGACACACCATTACCAAAGATTCTCAAGCTCGCAGTACTTGCTTCAAATGCAAGTTCAAGCTCAACAAAAGCATTTTGATGCCCTCACACAAATGATGATTCCATTCTCACACACAAAGGTATAATCAATTAAAGTTCAGGAATGAAATACAACGCTCACTCTCACAAAGAAGAACACAATGCATGCTTTCACCCATAGGTTTGCCCGTATTTTCCAATCAACATTCGTTTCAGCTTTCTCAGGATCAAAAGGTCTTTACAAGGCTTGTAATGGGGCTGAGTGCAAAGGGATGGTCATTTGGGCTCAGTGACTTTCATCCTCATGAAATGTGGTGTTCACAACACTTCCTTTTCTTTTCCTTCATCATTCTCTTTAGTGCTCATAAGTCATCCTATTATTCACTTTCCATGGATTGTTTGGGAACCCCATTTCTTTTGTACTTTTATTCCACAACTTTCTTTTTCATTCTCTTTCTTTTTCTTTCCTTTTTTTGTGTTTTTATATGGAGGGGTTCCATTTTCTTTAAAACCATGGGTAAGAGGAGACTTTCCTTGCACTTCTTGACTTCCCCTTTTCTTTTTACCACACCCCCAACTTAGGCTTTTGGCCTAAGTTGGCTATTCATACTAACCACAACTTCATGAGGAGTATAGGTAGTGGATAAAGAAAGGTTATGGTTTTATCAAGTTTCTTCCAAAGAAAGGTAAGGCTCAAGGGGTATTCAAAAGAGAATCACACGCTCACAGGGTAGGTCACAAAAGAGGTATATGTCAAATTGGCTCACGCTCTTAGAAGTTGCATCAGATCATATCAAGAGATTGCATCACTTAGTTGATCGGACCAACATGGCAAATTCTAGGATCAATCATGCATGGTTCAAAGTAAGCTCATCACACAAGGCATCGACACTAAAGTCAAACAAGACTCCACACTTTCGCTATTGTGCAACGGTCATCACAAGACACTCGATTTGATAAATGGCTAATTACATTGAGATGCAAAGAGTTCACATATTGTCTATGCAACTTCATTTGGCCTCGTCGTAGCCGCAGATTCATGTTCATTCGATTGTAAGCATTATTCAAGTCATCGGTATTGATCGAAACCGAGACTCAAATTTTTGCAAAAGAACAACGACATTCAACACATGAGTGGTGGCAAAAATGTGCGAAAAGTTCAAAAATTTTCGGAAGGGTCAAAATCGTTTTGGAGTTAAAACAAAAGAAGCCATGAGCTCAAACATCCACAGAAAGTAGTGTAAACACGATTTATAAACAGAATAGCCCAAATATATACACAAAACACAAACATCAAATAGCACACAAAGGTGTGCCTCACCCCACCACAAATAAACATCATTTGTCCTCAAATGCAAATAACAGAATATCCAGAATTGAGAATAAAGGAGAATAGAGAAGAAGGTAAAGAAGGGTTCCTATCTAAGCAGTCGCTCCATCTGTATGGGCATCAGTGCCCATATTGTTGTCATTCGGGTTCTCTTTTTCTATTTGCTCTACTTCAGCTTCTGCAGCGATATTAGCCTCAATCATATTGTCCAACTCGTGAGATGCCACAAAGGTGTGTATCACATTGCTGAACCCTCGAGCTCAAGAAGGGACATTAGGGTCGATGGGCATCCTCCTCCTTGAACTAGTTGTCTTGTTTTCGCTCCTTCCGGTTCTTCTGAACTGTTGTGCTCTTATTTGTCTGGGGGCATGTTTCTTCCTACAACTTTTGGTCTGGCTATGTCTGCAAAGTCTTGAGTTAATGTTAGAACATATTTGACAACCAAAACAAACACTTTCAGCTGCAGAAAGTTTGAATAGTCCATTCGGCGTGCCGCCGAATACATTCGGCGAGCCACAGACAAACCGTTGAAGGTCACAGTGCGGAAGGAATTAGGGGTGCAGACAAAGGACGATCAAGAATACTTTCGGCAAGTCGCCGAGTGCGTTTGGCGACCGATGGCTTCTCGCCGAAAGTTACAGTCTCATCCAATTTGACATGATATTAAAGGCGAGATGGAGACATTGGGCGAATCGCCGAACGATTCGGCGAGCTCGACCCAGCTCGCCAAATAGCCCAACGTGCCTATTTTCAATCCATCTTCTCGATTTCAATCCCACAAACCCTGAAAGCAAAATCAAAGCATGCACTAACAAAATTAGAACAAGACCCATAGTACCCATCACTCTGGGATACTCAGATCTCTCCTGGTTTTACCATGTTTAGCTATTTGGTGATATTTGCTCTTAAAAATATGGTTACCCGTTCTATCATTAAGCAACTTTCATCATTTAGCACACGCACGGGATATTAAGACTTCACCCAAACAATCAAAACAACAAGCAAGCACAGCCCAATGAGATTTTGTTCAATTACAATCACAACAGATACATGCATTTGACAATCAAAACAGTACAGGCAAGATTTTCATATTGAAATAGGCATGTAAACATTCTAATCCTAGCAGAGAGGCCCATCACATATCAATAAGAGACAATTATTGCAAATGAGTTCAAACTATTAGAAAGTAAACTCGGGGTTTGGAGAACTAACCTTCTTTGTCGATTAAAATTAAAAAGCTAGGCAGCAAAGATATCCAACTCTGAGTACAAATAACGCAACCAAAATACTAGTGGAATATAAGAATATTGAAAATACTACCTTGGTGTGAATTTGTGAAGATTTAAAGAAAGGGAAAGTGAAGAATTTCAAATTTTTGGACCTTTGGCCATTATAAACCATCCCGTTTGCAACCATTCGGCGACATTAGTCGCGCTTGCCGATCCAGTCGGCGACACGCCGAATGGTCATTTACCTCACCGAGTTTTATAGGACCTTCAGTCAAAGTGAAGGTCCAAACGGCGGTTTTCATTAGGACCGCCAACCTATTCGGCGATTCACTGAATGGAATTATTAGTTTGCCAATCGCAATTTCCACACATCTCCACACTTTTAACATGTTCCTTCAACACACCATTATTTCTGAAACATAAAAAGCATTTAAAACCTTGGGTTGCCTCCCAAAAAGAGTCTTATTTAACGTCGTTACTCGACGTGAGCTACCAGTCAAACTCTGTCTCTAGGGTTAGACCTAGTGCTGCTAGGCATCCCGCCTTTACTGCTTGGGTAGAGATGAGGCAATGTGCGGTCTAAGAGGTTTTCAATCAACTTGATTGATCTTGAGTACCTCCACACTTTCCTTCATCACCTCTAGCATTCTATCTTGCTCATGAAGTTTTCGGAGAATGATTAATAGCGTATCCTAAATACGTTTATTTTCATTGCTCCTAGACCTTTCTTGCTCATAAGGAGGTATGTGCCTCCTTTGGATCTTGCACTGGTTTTCCACTTTTGAGATTTTCGTGGCGTTTAGCTGAGTTACTAGTGCAGCTAAATTGAAGTCACCCTCGACTTCTTGGTTCGCCCCAGCTAAATTTCCACCATTTCCCTCAGCCATGCTCAGGGTTTCTGCATACAATAACTTAGAGAAAAACAAATCTAAAAATAAAATTAGTAGACTACAATTAAGAAGAACGAAAATTCTACTAATCTAAAAATTCTCAAATAACCCCACTCCCCGGCAGCGGTGCCATTTTGATGTTTGTGTAATCAATGACACGTCTTATAGTTCGGGTGTCTACGATCGTGCAAGAGTATAGTAACCCAACCAAGGGTTGGGATCGTCCGAAGGGAGTGTTTTTTGGAATTTATAGAAAAATAAAATTTCGTTCCAACTAGTCGTAGCTAAAGACATTAAAAACATAGTAAATAAAGGGGGTAACACGAAAGTGTCAAATATCAAATTGGGGGTTTTAACACAAGTAAGTAAAAATTTTCAAGATTAACAAGGAAATCTAAGCAATGAGATGGGGATTCTTGGGATGTCACCGGAATACGGGTTAATCTAAAGTATTGGTTAAATGCTTTCGATAGAAAATTTAGAGTAATAGTGACTAGGATAAGCTTTATGTGAAAATAAGTTCTATCTCGAGAAACTTACCCCGTTTCAAATGGGTTCCTCTCGGATAACCATTTGCCGCATGAAGACCATCCTATGCCTTACTCCACTAACTATCTCGAGCTGAGTGTTAGGATATGGGACTAGGGCTCACCCTGTCGGGCTGAGCCTCATGTCGACCCACTCCTTAGGCCATCAATCTAGTGGTCTTGGTTTCGCGACTTCTCTCTCGAGCAAGCCAAAAACACATGAGTGAACTTGTATTTGCAATTACAAATCCATTAGATTCAACCACAACTACTAGACGAAATCACCATTAAACTATATTTAAACTATAATCAAGCAAGACCCAATAACAATCTTATCCCATATTCGCTAAATTACACCCCAAGAATTGGGGTTTTTAGCCACACATCAAGAGATAGAAATTTATAACTAAATGAGCTTGCATTCAAATGGGTATGAAAATTTAAGTTTTGTTACAGGTCAAGAATGAAGAATCCAAGAGACCCAAGTCCAAATCCTTGGAGATGAAACCCTCTTCTTCTTCAAGTTTCAAAAACCCTCTCAAACTCAGAGCAAAAATAAAAAGTACTAAAACTATATTAATTGTTTCACTCTACAAATCTGAAGATACTAAAAATCTGATCTCTAACTAGTATTTATAGTTGTCACAGATTTGTGCTGCATCAGGTCATTCGGCGAAGTTAGTCGGGATAGTCGAACCTGTCGGCGATCCGCCCTTTAGCCTGGTTTACTGCCCTTCTTCTTTGTCCTCAGCATTTTATCATTCTGGGGCATTGGGCATAGGGGTGTGCCTCGCCAATTTGTTTGGCGATTCGCCGACTTCCTCTTTACATTGCAGTTTTGACTTCTAGCATTCTCATGTTGTGGTCCATTGCGCGATGAGCTACTGCTTCGCGGAACTACTTGATGATGCGCCGATTGCTCCTTTTTCTGCAGATTTGATCCTTTTCTTTAGAGCTTAGCACACTTTGGACGAAAGGCGAAGTGAGACCCTTCGGCGATTCGCCAAGTGGACTCGGTGATCTTCAGACCATCATTTCTTTGTTGTTTTCACCCTTTTTTTTGTCCCTTTTCGCTACGTGGTGTCCATGCTTTCCTTTAAACTTCAAATATCTGAAACTTAAGAATTTTCATCAGATATTGAGATAAGAGAAGCATTTGAGGACACAATTTCTATTAAAATATAGCCCTAAATGAGTCCAATTTGTGAACTCATCACTACTCAGCGATATGCCGACTGCTCCTTCTTACCGCCGATTCGATCCTTTCCTTCAGGGATCAGCACACTGGAACAAAAGGTGAGGATAAGACCTTTTGGTGACTCGCCGAACGGGTTCGGCAATTCTCAAATCTTCATTTCTTCGTTCTTTGAGTTGCTTCTGTTCATTTTTGTTAAGTAGTATCCATGCTTTCCCTCAAACTCCAAATACCTGAAACTTAAGGGTTTTCATCAGATATTGAGACAAAAATGCATATGAGGACATTAATTCTATCAAAACATAGAACTAAATGAGTCCAATTTGTGGACTCATCAACACCCCCAACTTAAACTTATGCTTGTCCTCAAGCAACCACAAGTTCAGCCATTCAAAAAGGGTGTCTCGAACAGTGCTACACAAGACTCAATTTACTTATGCACAGATCAAATATGCACTCAAAGATTCAAGTTGTGACTCACCAATATCAGAGAATCTCATGCTCACAATACTTGCTTCAAATGCTAGTTCAAGCTCAACCAAAGTGTTCAAATGCCCTCACACAAGGAATGATTCCATATTAACACACAATGGTTTACAATTTAAAGCTTCGGAATCAAATGCAACTCTCACACTCACAAATATGAACACAATGCATACTTTCACCCATAGGTTTGCTCATATTTTCCGATCAACATTTTTTTCAGCTCACTCAAGATAAAAAAAGGTATTTTAAAGACTTGTAATAGTGTTGAGTGCAAAGGTATGGTCATTTAGGCTCAGTGACTTTCATCATCATGAAATGTGGTGCTCACAACACTTCTTTTCCTTTTCCTTCTTCATTATCTTTAGTGCTCATAAGTCATCCTATTATTCCTTTTTCATGGATTGTTTGGGAACCTCATTTGTTTTGTACTTTATACCCCAACTATCTTTTTCATTCTTTTTCTTTTTCTTTTTCTTTCTCTCTTTTTTTTATATGTAGGTGTTCCATTTTTCTTAACACCATGGGTAATTGGGACTTTCTTGCACTTTCTTGATTTGCCTTTTTCTTTTCACCACATCCCCAACTTAGGCCTTTCTATTCAATCAACCACAAATCAAGAGGATTATAGGTAGTCGATTAAGAGAGATCTAGTTTTCATCAAGTTTCTTCCAAAGAAAGGTAAGGCTCAAGGGGTGTTTAAAAAAGGTTCACACACTCTCAAGGCAGGTCACAAAAGAGGTATATGTCAAATTGGCTTACACTCTTTGAAGTTGCCTAAGATCATATCAAAACATAGCATCCGTTAGTTGACCGGACCAACGGGGCAAATTCTAGGATCCATCATGCATAGTTCACAGGTAAGCTCATCACACTAGGCATTGACACTACAAGTCAAACAATACTCCACACTTTCTCTAGTGTGCAATGATCATCACAAAAGACTCAATTCGATACTAGGCTAGTCATAACGAGATGCAAGAGTTCACATATTATCTTTGCTACTTCATTTGGCCTCATTGTATCCGCGCATTCATGTTCATTCAATTGAGAGCACTATTCAAGTCATCGGTATTGATCGGAACATAGACTTAAATTTTGAGAAAGAACAGCCACATTCAACACATGAGAGGTGGCAAAAAATTTCAAACGATTCAAAATCATTTTGCAATTTAAAATAAAAGGAGCCACAAGCTCAAACCTTCCACGAAAATAGTATTAACACAACATTATAGTTCACAACCCAAATATATACACAAAACACGATTCACGAGTAGCACACAAAAGATGAGCCTCACCCCACGACAATTAAAAAGAATTTGTCCCCAAATGCAAATAATAAAATATCCAGAATGTAAATTTAAGAAAGACAGAGAGGGAGGTAAAGAAGGGATCCTGCCTAATCGGTCACTCCATATGTCTGGGCATCAATGCCCGAAGTGTTGTCATTCTGACTCTGGTTTTCGTTGTCTGCGTTTGCCTCAGTTGCTGCAGTGATATTAGCCTTAGCCATATTGTCCAAATCGTGAGCTACTCCAAAGGCATGTATAGCGTTAATGAACCCTCGAGCCCACGAATGGACATTAGGGTCAATGGGAATCCTCCTACTGGAACTGGCTTTCTTGTTCTCGCTCCTTGTTTTGGGATGATCTGTAGTCCTTGCATATCTTCTGGAGTTTTGTACCTTTATATGTCGGGGTGCCAAATTTCTTCCTGCAACTTTTGGTCTGGACATGTCTGCAAAGCCTTGAGATAAAGTTAGAAAATATTCAACAAGCAAACCAAAGACCATCAGCTGTAGGCAGGCTTAGCAGTCCATTCGGCGAAAAAAGGGGTGTCCACTGAAAGTTACCATGCAGAAGGGGTCAGGGTGCAGACAAAGGGCGAACAAGAAGACTTTCGGTCAGTCGCCGAGTGCTTTTGGCGACCTCATGCTTCTTGCTGAAAAGGTACTGAAGCCACAACACATAAAGCATGATATCAAAGGCGAAGTAGGGCAACTAGGAAAATGGCTGAGTGGTTTGGCGAGCTCATCTCAGCTCACCGAAATGACTCGTCATGCCTAATATCAACCTAACTTCTAAAAATCAGCCCTGCAACCCCCGAAAATGCAGTTTAAGCTTCTACAACACAAATCCAACTATGACCCGAAGCATAAAAGCACTCCCTATTGCAAATTAATTTAACTTAACGCACTATAAAACAAGATTTCACCAGTCAAGCAAGAGTTATCAATTAGAAATAGGAAATTAAACAATCTGATCCAACTAGAGAGGCACAACATAATTCAACAAGATTAATAGATTGCAAATGAGTACAATTTCGACCAAATGCACGCAGGGTTTGAAGTACCAACCTTTTATGCTGATCAAATAGATGTGGAAATGCTAGGAAGCAATGTAATCCAACTCGTAGCACAATTCGATACTAAAAATACTCAAAAAATGCAAGAAATGTAAAACTAGAGTGCATGTGTGAGTTTGGGAAAATGAAAAAGTGAGGGAAAGAGGAATGAGTTCGAAACTTTTAAATCTTTGGCTAGAAAAACCATCCAGGTTTTGGCCATTTGGCGACATTAGTCCCAATCGCTGAACTACTCGGTGTAACACCAAGTAGTCAGTTGCCTCACTGAATTTTACAAAACATCCATGTATCGTGGGAGTCCAAACGGCAGTCTCCGTCGAGATCGCCGACATGATCGGCGCTTCGCCAATAATTTCCTGAGGTCGCCGAATTTTACAGACTACAATGTAAATTGGTCTTGAGTCTAACGGCAGTCTGGTTTGAGGTCGCCAAACCCTTCGGTGATTCGCGGAATGGACCTGTAACTCGCCAATCTGCACTTTTCTTTCACTCTCCACACTTCGATCTGCACAATCAACACACCATTATTTTATTAAAGCAAAATAAAGCAATAAATGGTTTTGGGTTTCCTCCCAAATAGAGCCTTAGTTAACATCGTGGCACGACGCAAGTTAACAATCAAACTCCATTTTTGGGGTTGAACCTTGTGCAACTAGCTGATCCCAATTGCTTATTTGGATGGAGCTGAGGCAATACATGACCCAAGAGAGTTTCAATTACCTAAATAGATCTAGAGTGAGAACCACTCATCTGATTTAGCACTGCTACATTTTCTGTAATCTCTTCTAACACTCTATCTTGCTCATTTAACTTTTGGAGAATGGTTAATAACATATCCTCGATATATCTATTTTCATTGTCCATAGACCTTTCCTACTCGGTAGGTGGTATGCATTTGCTATTCATTTTGGACATCACATCCAGTTCCTCCACCTTTTGGTTCAAGTTATCTATCTGACCCAGCAAAATGATCAATTGCTGGTCCCTCTCAATATCCTTGTTGGTTTTAGCCACAAGGTCAAGGAATTTGGCTGCGGTCTCATAGGAGTATCTCTCAAGGCCACCCGGGATAAGTCGATCGATTGATCCTCTGTTTCTAAGATTAAGACTCCTATAGAAGCACTACAGTAGATCTAGATCAAGAATATCATGAGTTGGGCATTGTATCAATATTCCTTTAAACATCTGCCACGACTCATGAAAAATATCACCTTCCATCTGTTTGAAGGTCAGGATGCTATCCCTGAACCTCATCACTTCCACTAAGAGGTGCTCTATTGGCTCATAGTCATTAACCACACTCATCTCTCATGTTTCTGTAAAAACAACCGAACAAATTAAAACTAAAAATTAGGTAAGTAGGAACTACAACTAAGAAGAACAACAATTTGACTAAACTAAAAATTCTCAAATAACACCACTCCACGGCAGCAGCACCATTTTGATGTTTGCATAATCAAGACACAACTTCCAATGCAAGTGTGTATGATCGTACAATAGTAAAGTAACCCAACCAAGGGTTGGGGTCGAGTCCCAAGGGAGTGGGCTTGAGAATTAATAGAAAAATAAAATCAAGTTCTAATTAGTCATAGCTAAAAACATTATCGAATATAAACATGTTAAGTCTAAGGGGTGACGCAAGCGTCAGTTATCAATAGGGGTTTGTCACAAGTACGTAAACACAAGCAAAGATATGAAGAGTACTAATCAAGGAGAGGGGATTCTTGGGATGTGATAGGAATTCGGGTTAGACTAGATTGTTGGGTAAATGCTTTTGATAGTAATTTCATTGAATATTTGTGACTAGGCTAGACTATAATGGGGGTAAGCTTTCTCTAGAACAACTTACCCTGAATCAAATGGCTTTCTCTCGGACATCCACTTGCCGCATGAAGAACAACCTCTGCCTTAGCCCACTCACTCTCTCGAGCTGAGTGTGTGGGAGAAGGACTAGGGTTCACTCTCTCGAGTTGAACCTCAGGTTGACCCACTCCCACCAGCCATCAATTTAGTAGTCTTAGTTTTATGACCTCTCTCTCGAGAAAGTCAAAAACACCAAAGTGAAATCGTATTTGCAACTACAATTTCATTAAGTTCTAACACAACTACTAAACGAAATCACATATAAACAACAAATAAACTATCAGCAAGCAAGACCCAATAATTAATCTAACCCATATTGACATAATCACACCCCAAGAATTGGGGTTTTAGCTAGACATGTTAAAGAGAGAGAAATTTATACCAAAATGAGTTTGCATTCAAATGGGTATGAAGATTTTAGTCTCAAATCAAGCCAAGAGTGAAGAATCCAAGAGACCCAAACCCAAATTGTTGGAGTTGAAACCCTTTGAATCTTCAAGTTCTTCAAAATCCATCCAAACATAGAACTCAAAAATCTATGTTAAAAATTATATATTAAAAATATGATATTAAGCTACAACTCTCAACGAGTATTTATAGTTTTTAAAAACCTGTGATGCAGCGGATCATTCTGTGTTGTTACACGAGATCGCCGATCAGCTCGGCGATCCGCCCTTTCGTAGGTTTCATCGCCGTCATGATCTATCCTTCAGCATCATCGTGTTTTAGATCATTGGGCGACATAGTACTGCTTCGCGGAGCTGCTCGGCGATACGCCGACTGCTCCTTTTCATCGTCGATTTGATCCTTTCCTTCATGGCTCAGCACACTGGAAGAAAATGTGAGGATACGACACTACGAGAAAATGTACATACGGCGACATTAATTTGGTGACATTTGAAACAAATGTCAGAAAATAAAGAATTTTATGATATTTAGGAACAAAATGTCATAAAACAATGACATTTGATGTCAAATGTCGTAAAAATAATGACATTTGGTATCAAATATCATTATAATAATGGCATTTGGTCCAAAATGTCACTATGATAATGACATTTATTGCAAAATGTCATTTTTTTAGCGACATTTAGCGAAAATGTCATTTAAATGATGACATTTGCTACAAATGTCGAATATAATATGACATTTACTAAAATATGTCATTGGTTTTAGTGACATTTAGAAAAAATATCGCTTAAATAGTGACATTTCATATAAATGTCGAATATATTATGACATTTACTGACAAATGTCATTGATTTTAGTGATATTTAGAAAAAATGTCACAAATAGTGACATTTGTTGTAAAATGTCATTGATTTTAGCGACTTTTAGCAAAATTGTTGCTAAAATAGCGACATTTCATACAATTGTCGAATATATTATGACATTTATTGCAACATGTCATTGATTCGATCGACATATAGTGAAAATGTCGCTAAATCAATGACATTTTTATACAAATATCGAATATATTATGTCATATGTTGAAAAATGTCATTGATTTTTATGACATATGATGAAAAGTACTGTTAAATGACTACAACATTTTATGTCTACAACCACCCTAGAAAAGTGTGGCCTTTGATAAAAGGCCACACTTTTTTACTTTAAGCCACGCTTTTCTAGGGGTGGCCGAAAGAAGCATAACCATAGAGTTTAGGCGACACTTTTCAAGTGTTGCCTTATCAGCTACGCTTAAAAGCGTAGCCTAAAAGGCAAGAAGGCCACGCTTTGCAGTACCTCATATAGCAACATTTCTATCTCATACAGCTACACTTTCAAGCGTGGTCTTTGCTTCCTTATTGCCCACGATTTTAAAGTGTTGCCTTTTCTATCTTATGTATGACAACACTTTGAAGTGTAGTCCTTTCTCATGTGCATACCACAATTTACAGTCATTTGGCTGCACTTTTAAGTGTGGTAATATTATTTTGGCTATAAAATATTTATATGCCACAATTTCTAATTAAAAAACACCAATATTATTTTGCAATAAATAATCTCAAACATTAAAATAGCTAATAAGTAATTCAAATATATAGATTTGCAATAAACTTCAAAAGATAGTATGTCTTGTGTACATACACATACTTATAAAGCAATATTCTAAATATGTGTACACAATAGTTCAAAAAGTACTCTTACAATAGTTCAATATATTCTAGCAATGAATATATTTCACAAATTCAAATATAATGTATTCAAGTTTTTACAATAGTTCAAAAACTCTTCATTATCCACTTCCACTTCAATGAGATCAAATTGACTTGTGGCAACCCTTCAAATTTGATCACCTCCATTTTCCTACACATTTAAAAAGAAATTAACAATCAAAACAAACCATGTACAACAAATCAGATTACAGCAGTTATAGAAGTTATGTTGGAGTGAAGGGTCTTGTCTAATAAAAGTATTAAGTTACTATAACCCAAAAAAGAGACATGTACTTTTTTGCTTTTTTTTCTCCATCTTCCTAAAGGAAAAAGTGTGGAGTGCCACACATATCATAGACTCAGTTTACCAGCACAGTTACTTAACATCGTAAAAGATATTTATACAATCAAGTCACTTCGATCACAAATAAATCACTATAATAAAATTATTTGGTTACCTAGTACTGGAAAGTGGAAGTTGAGAGAGTGGCCATATGAAATGGAATATTGCAGTCTTCTCTAAAACAAGTGAGAAGGGTATCTTCATGGGTATAGTGTATATGAGTTGCTGCCAAGTCTAAGAGTAAATGTAATTGTTATGTTATTTTCTTTCCAGATGAGCTGAAATTACTGATGATTGACCTCCAAATGATTAAATACTCATAACTAGAAATCTTTATCTTACTACATAGGAAAATGCAGAGCTATTTCACATTTTATTTCAGCAGACACTTCTACTAGGACTAATCTCACAGCTTGATCCTGAGATAATTCATTGCAAGTACTCGAGTCCTAAAAGAGTGTCCCACTTTACATCTAAGAAGTAGATACCATTGCAGTTCATAAGACATCTGTAAATCGCAATATAGGATGATGGAAAAAGAGGAAACTCAACTTCAACAACACCAAGACACTCTACTGTAAACACCAAGACACCAAGACACTCTACTGCAAACACCAAGACACCAAGACAACGGAAAACAAGTTGTTGTTAGTGATAGACCTCAGCAACATCTCAGATGACTTAGCTTTTATTTTTTAAAATGACATCTTTGCAGCTACTAACCATGATAGTATTCAGTCATTGTTACATCTTGTACTTCTGTTAAAAACAAAAGTTCAACAGAGCAAATATTAAAGAAGTTGAATTCCAAAAAGAGAACAACAATGACAAGCATAAGATCGAAGAGACCACGCAAAATCCAGGTATGACTGTTGAAAATTTTTCTGATAATCAGAGTTTGCTTCAGCAAAACGAGATGCATATGGATATGAATTGCAAAAAAGATCTAGAGGCCTTAACTAGTGAAATAGAAGAGGGCTGGAAACATGTGGAAAGGAAGAAAGGAAAAAGGAAAAACAATGAGAAGGAGACTAGCCAGGTGAAACAACAACTAAACAAGATGAAGGAAAAAAAACATTTGGATGTTAACAGTAGCAAACATGAGACAACAACATGTTCAATCACTTTGCTGTACAGGAGATGATGGACTTAAACATTGAGAATAATGATGTGAACGAGAACAAGGATCACGAGCAATAAAACGAACAAAACACGTTGTTTCCTAACAGAAGTACAAGATGGGACAAAGATCAGCAAAGCTGTGTTATCAACTCTTTCAAGAATTTACATCACTATATTATAGCAGATTGCAGCAGCTATATAAAAACAGGTCACTATTTGCAGATTTTACAAGTCAGGCTCGTACATTTGACAAGCACCATGGAATTAATTAATGGATAGAATAATGTGGGAGATCATTGACACTGACTGGACCAAAAACAATTCATTCTACTATTAAAATCGGAATACCAACAAGTAGGATCTTTTGTGAAAATTCAAACTAATTATCGTTCAGGAAAATGGACAGGTACCATACGAAAAGAAAAAACCAGAAAACATTAACTAACAAACTTGATTGATATTCCTCTATTATAGATGACAAACACTGGGGAAATTATAAATTGACTAAACAAAAAATGAAATCAATAGGCTTAAGACTCGTCCTACCCTTCAAAATCTGTATCAGCATAGCATATAGGCAGAGGCATGCACTACAACAATCATTCATCCCGTTTTACCAGTAAAACTATACGAATTTCAAATAAGCAAAGACTTCTAGGAAAAGCACTTGCCTGCTTCATCAATCTATGCAATAGGTTACTGTATACCTGACTTCAGGTCCAATAGCATCATATGGAAGAAATCTAGCACATAGTTATTACCATTGAACTCCACCTCCGTCGCAGATCTCTTTATCCGGAGATCTTTCCTAGCCATTGACATAATGTTCTCAGGGAAATCAGTCCATTGACTATTCTGATAGTACATCAAACGTAAATATTCTGAAGCAAAGATTAGCTAAGAGGTGCATATACTTCATCACAATGCATACGTAATCATTGAAAAAAGTAATATAGTTTGGCAGACTAAATATCAAGTTATTAACCTACAAGTGAAGGACAAGCTCATTGTAGAAGTGTCACTAAGATGCATATTAATACGACTGCATGGTTATACACGATAAATCAATATTAAAGACGAGCACATTTGAAAATACACAAGGGCTCAAGATCCTCTAGGGAAACATACCAATAAGCTGCATGTGAAATGAATAGCTATAAACCCAAAGTCTAAGGTATTAACAATCATTCTAATTCGACTAGGCAGAAAATCTCTTGTATCTCAAAAAGCTTTTGCACCCTTGACTTTGTTCTTTCTCTTTTATGTAATACATGATATGTTGGAAACTGATACATTAGAAACAGGGAGTACATGGGGTGTGAAGAGGTAGAAAAAAGATCCGTAACATTAGAAGGCACACCTTGTAAGTTCTGACCATCAGATGCAACACACATCAGAGTTTCAACCAGAAGGCATGTTGTCCGGCACAACTTTCATGATATATGTCCAGTTCAAGCATTCCATGATTGAGAAAATCATATCAATAGAACTAGTTAGTAGCTTTTACCCAGAATAGCTTAATAAGCACCACCACACTAGTCGTCTAAGCTGAGAAAACAAAATAAGTACAAACTAACAACAAACAATCCAAGGAATCTGCATGGTCATACATCAAACAGTGAGATAATTAGTCATTCCTCACAAATTTCCCATGTAAAATTTAAAAATTTACGGACAATTGTTTCATTTCTGAGAAAGACAGAGATTTAAAAACAATAAGAAGACAGTAGTAAGCAACATCGTCGTAGTAGTGTATTTAAGATAAACTTACAAGATGATATTACAAAGGACAATATCGTAGCAGTGTAGAAGTCATCTAAGCTAAACTAAATTCTGGACCCAAGTTAACAAAATCGTGATTATGATAAAATTTCAAGAAAGAAATCAATACAATAGTCCAGTTATGGATAAAGTGTAAAAGTATGAAAGAAATACCACAACATGCTTACAGGGCAGAGCATTCACAGGCATGAGGCACTGACCCATCTTGATAGACACAATTGATCTTCCTAATGTTTTCAGCAGCTCATTACCCTGAATACTGAAATTGAAAGCAGAAACTCGAGAAACACTAGAATGCCATAATCTCAGTCCCTGAATAACTCGATGAAAAAAATTCAAAAAATGTCCTAGAGTACTAACTGTTGAAACTAATATTCTTTCACTGAGATCTTCTCAAGTGTTGTGACGCAGCGTATCCCTCAAAGAAAACTAAGACAACATTCTCTAGGTCCTCCACAGTTTACTTGATAAAGTTTTCTGGATGCCTTCTACTTTCTATATGGCTCCTAAACCGTCCAAGAAAAGATCTATAAACAGGAATAAACTTTTCGGATATGGAAATGTGCAGCTCATCTCTGATCTGTGTATCTTGTATCAACCATGTGGACTGAGTGATGTGCACCTCTTTAAACAAGGTATTGAACGTCTTGAAACAGGCTTTTACTTAATATGGTTTTTCAATCGAACTAATCTGATAAGTAAGATGTCATTTCCTTGCTAGTATTTTGGATGAGAACTTTTCTAAGTCTTTCAAACAAGAAGCTTTAAGGAACAAACTGCCAACAAATGACAATATTACTTCTTTTGGAGCTGCACCAGTCCACTGTTCCAGTGGCATATGAGCAATATGGAGACATGGGTAAGTGTTGCTATCACAGATGAGAATACTTGTACTGATGGATTTGCCGGCCGAGCTTTGAATGGTAAAATTAAGGCTTTGATTAGAAGTCATATAGCTAATCTAGCTCAGGTAACTAGCAGATTCAACAACATATGATGGAGCTACTTTGAATGGAAAGATTTTTAGAATGCTTTGTCATGCTTTCTTTACCTCTTTGGTATGCTTTTCCTTGAGTTGGGGTCTATGGTAACCAGCCTCTCTACCGTCCGAGGTAGGGGTAAGGTTTGCATACACTATTTTCTCTATAGACCTCACTTGTGGGATTATACTGAATAATATGTCGTTGTTGTCTTTTTTTTTTTAACATTGGTAAAGTTGTATTCTTCAGCATTAAGGACATGCTGGCCACCTTTAAAATTTACAGCCCTAAGCAAAATTACAAGCTCCCTATTAATTCTATAATTTGATCTACATCTTCTATGCAAAGTTGTTTACACCAAAAGAGTAAAGATACCAAACAATTCCATTTTACTTTGTGAATGGAATTAGATCTATCTTCAAAACATCTCCCATTTCTTTCCTTCCACACTGACCACCATATGCATGATGGTATTAGCTTCCACCACTTCTTTTGAGTCTTGCTACCCCCTCTTCTGATCCAACATTTAAAAAGATCAGAGGTGTGTTCTGGCATAGACCAGCTACAACATGTGATGTTGAGAAACAGCTCCCAGATCTGTGCAGTGAATTTGCAATGTAAAAATAGGTGATTGTTTGTGTCACGACCCGAGAGTACCCCCTAGTCGTAACATGGCGTATTCGACCCCGAAGGGGTCTTATACGAGCCACATAGTCATTCACTGCATTCAATAATGAAAATAGTGCGGAATAAAAAAAAACTTATTTACATCCACACATTTAAACGTCATTAAAACAACTTTAAAAACACACAGCGGAAGTCTAAGTCTCACATGGCCATCTTAGACACAGTCACAAAACGTGAGTAGGGACACGGCCCTTTACAATCAAAAGAAGTCTATTAAGTCTATTACATGAACAAAAGAACTTAAAAGTCTTATCCTCGAATCCATGAGGACATACCAAGTC
>JAJOOF010002584.1:0-27482 GCA_029582545.1 Solanum lignicaule
GATTTAAAATAAGAAGTTGCATTTGAAGAATATATATAAAATAAAGAAATCATAAAATAGTATTTTGTGTTAAAATGGAACAGAAAAAATGGAGTTCAAGGGTTAAAATGGAACAAAGCTAAGTTGGAGTGCCAAAATGAAAAATGGGCTATGTGTTTGGCCAAACATTTAACATGATCAATGCAAAGATAACGATGTGTCATGCATGCCAGTCAATTAGTACTTATTTTTCCTTTTTCTATTTTTTTTAATTTTATTTTATTTTGATATATAATTATATAAGTTAATTTTCTTTTTCAATTTGAATTTTGTATTTTTTTCTTGTACAGGATTGAGTACAAGGAAAAGCTAACAAGTAAGAAATTGTGCTCAAGATTAATTGAAATTCAAAGAGGTATTATTGAGGACAAGAGGGACTGGATCGTAGAGATTTAATAAACTTCTTGCCAACTAAAATATAATTTGGAATATATTAAAATATTAGTAAAGTATGATATTGCACGATTTGTTTCCCCGAAATGACCTGAATTAATAGGGCGTATTTCTGATCTAATAATATGTTCTTATAAGCTACATAAAAATTACATATTTTATCAGGTATGAACTTTATGTGACAGGATCAAGAATTTGGCAAAAAATGTGCATATTTTTTTCTCAATTTATTAAAAATATACAAATTAAATATCCATTCACAATAACTAAAATATAACATCTAGATATCATATAATTTGTAAGAGATTGGTAACACTAAAATTTTACTGCAATTAGACAAAACAACTAGCCTAGTTGTCTTAGTAGCGTGTGGAGTGTGAACCATAAAAAGTGAATTAGCCTAATATTTGACGATCAATTAATTTATAAAATATATATCGTATATTTTTCAATCATATTGATAAATTAATTAGTTGAACGATATGTATTCATAGCTCTCTCTAATTAATAGGAATAATATAATTAATTTGGACTGTAGATCGCTTGTGTGGATTGATCTGATCCATTTAAATGAGATAAAATAGGAGGAGTTTTCTAGAGAAATTAAAATAACTATCCAATAAATTGTCGTACGTGCAACAGTTAAAGGAACAATTGTATTCTCTATTCTGCCTATAAATCTATCTTTCAACTGAGAAAGAATAAGCTTAAAAAATAGATTTCTCCCTACACTTTAAAGAAATGAAAAAAGGTATTTAATTTGTGGAAAAACACTTTATTTCCTAGTGACTCGAAATAGACTTTAAATTGTTTCTTTTGATAATAAAATCAATAACTTTTGCTTCGACTATTATAAGGTACATAATTATTGTTCTTGCTCCATTAATTAATTATAATACAACTCCAAATTAAAGGGCCTAAACATTTCGACCACAGATGACATGACTGCAAAATTCAAAGAAAGAGGCCCGCTTTATTCTCACCAAATGTTTACATTAAATTAATGTAATTTACTATTGTTAAGTAAGTTAATGAAGTGAATACTATACATTAAGTAATTATGATTAAATAATGTTATTGTATATTTATACACATGGCATGTATCTATTGATTAGATGTAAATATTTAGTGTCGATATGGATAAGATTTTACCTTCAAAGATGGAAAAGAGATACATTAATTTGATATTTTAAACAAAAAAATTTAGATATTCACAATTATACGAAAAGTACTATAAATTTTAAATTTTTACATATCAATATGACGAAAAAATACATTATAAAATATTAGTCAATTTTTTTATAATTTGACTCTAAAAAAATAAAACTATGATAATTAAAAGTGAACAAAATAGTATTAAATTTATACATATTTAATAAATTTACTAATATTGAATAAAATCTATTAAATTAATCGAATTTACATGCAAAATACTAGATCCACCTACCCTAACGTAAATGGTTATAGGGACAAAACAGACAACACAACATGCATGAATCTAACTTTTTCTTCAAACATTTATTGCCTTTTAATGGTTATCTGATACTGATACTATGAAGGACTTGTATATTTGTACTTTTTTTATAAAAGAAAAGGGTTAAATTTAGCATTTTTTTAAAAAAAAATTATTAAGCCCTCATTTTATTTTACTTTTTAAAATAAATTGTTAAAAATGCTCCTTCAATTCATCCGTGAGATGTTATCACGTGGGTGAGATGAATATCACGTGACATTATATATCATCTTAATTCTATTTTATTCAATATCCTTATGTTTAATTAGGGATGGTTTAAGAGAGGGAGAGGATGGATGTTCACCTGAATTTTTTCGATAAAAATTATTGGTTTAGATAATTCAAAATTCACCTTAAGATAAGATTATATTTTAATTTTTTTAATACTTTTAATTAATAAAATTTTGAATTCGCCATTGTATCCATTAGCTAACCTAATGTGGTTGCAAAACTACTAGAAGTAATGAACAAAATAGAAATAAAAAGGATTTTATTTTCACTTCTAAGCTAAATATTAAGGGAATAGAGGGTTTTTTTTTTAAAGTAAGAGTTTCTTTTATTTATGAGAAAAAGGACAAATATATCTCCGAACTATCGTAAATGGTATGCAGATATCCTCCGTCATACTTTTGGGACATTGGTGCCCATGCAGTCTAAAAATTAGAGCATATATGTCTTTCACTCTAACAGAAGACAAAATAGGGACACGTGGCATAATCTTATCCATCCATCCGATATTTAATAAATGTCAAATTGGTTAGATTATCCTATTATTCAAATTTAGTTTTTATTTGTCTGGTTATACTGCATAATCTGACCTTACATACTCTCTTGTTTGTCCTATATCATAAATAATAAATAAAAGGTCAAGGACAAAATAAAAGATCAATAAAATATTGAAAGTATTATTTGTTTTGTTCATAGAATTATTATGAAGGTAGAGATAAATTAATTTAAATAAATAATCGGTCAATATCTCATACCTTCTCTTATTTTACTAAATTTCTATGGAGAACATGACAATTTTCGATCCTACTCAATTTGATTCGATATAGCATAAATATTCTTGAAAATGAAAGAAATGATTTTATTTTTCTTTGTTTGTTAACACATGAATGATTATTATTTTCACCTAATTACAGTTGGGCTGGTGGGGGGCTGATGAAAAAGATTCAGAGTATAGGGGAAAAAAGCCATACACCTATGTTTTCAATTTTAATTTTAAAAATGATATATTTTTATATTTAATAATAATTTAATTATATTGTACTGAAATAATAATTTATAAACATATAAATATCTATAGTTTATTTCAATCTTCAGACTATAAATTTCAAAAGTCATTTTTCTTTTTTTTTTATTGAAACTACGTGTTCATTCAAATGTCTATCTCATAAATTGAGACGGAGCGAGTAATAAAGATAAAGCTTAGTACACGAATAGACAGCTAGCTAAATTAAAATACTGCATGTTCTATTTATTTAGTACACCTTCTCCATAACTTCTTCATATATTTGTGTTTTGTTGTTCAAGTCCTCTCTCATTTTTAGCATTTTAATACAAAGTTTTTTTTAGACTTTAGGGATAATAATATCTCCAACAATATTATTTTTTCTTGTGCAACATGATCATCCAAAGGGCTTCATGCTTTCACAGAGCTCTACTTACTTCTTTAGAGAAGGTCAGTATATATATCTCCATCTTCATCACTATTTTTCGTAACATAAATATTGTTAAAAACTCTCTGATATGAAAATAAAAAAGCTTGTAACGCTGAACTGAACTCCTAATTCTAATATGAGTCCCACACTTCATTAGCCCATATCGTTTCTTAAAGGATTCCTATAAGAATATTGAAATGGAGTACTACTATATACTCTCTTCATTTTATTTTACGTGTCTTAATTTGATTAGACATAAAATTTTAAAAAGTAAGTGAATCTTTTGTATTTTATGGTGTCAAAGACCACACTATTCAAAAGTCTCCTTCATTTTTATAAGTTTCGTGTCTAGTCAAACTATGATACTTAAGAATCGTTTGGTAAAGTTATAAGAATAGTACTGAGTAAGATGTGTTGATAACGTTGAAATTAGTAATGCTGAATTGTTATTTATCCACTGTTTGATTTGGTGTATGAAAATTTTATCTTTGATCATGCTTATTCATGTATTATACATTGATGATACCATAATTTTCTATGTATCAGTTATACAAGCTATAATATATAAGGTGTATAACATAGATTGAAATCCTATCAAATAATTACGAAAATAGTATTAGTTTGTTTAGTACATCCCACCAAACAACTCCTTAAATTGAATCAAAGGAATCGGAGCAGTACTCACTTTATTCTAATTTATGTGACACAATATTTCTAAATTTAGAAACAACTAGCTTAATACTTTACGATTTACACTTTTATACCACTTACAAATGTTACGAATATGACACATTTAAGAGTTAAATGTTGAAAATTTTATAGCTACACAAATCTTAGACATGCTTAAAAGAACTATAAATTTCAAGAAAATTTATTCATTTCGTAAATTTTGTGTCATTTCAAATTGTGTCAATTTAAACTAACACAGTACTTATTTGCCTTTTTGAATTAATACACCCATAATGTATTAATTTATATGTTTATTTCCTCCTTTAATAACGTACTATTTAATATGCTATAACATTTGTGTCGCTATAAATTTTCATTTCGATTTATGGTTGTAGGTAGGACCAAGGTACCTTACTGCCCCTGCTCAAACTTCTGCACAACCTTCTACTTATAGGTAAGTTGCATTTAAAATCAAATAACTCTATTTTCCTTTTATTAATTTTATATTGGAAATTTTCAATTTTTTCAAAAATATTTGTTTAAACTAATTGTTTTTTTTTTAAAAAAATTGAAATAATTAATTGGTATTTACTCGCATGCATTTTTACTTGAAAGAAAATTAAAATTTTATAAGTAAAAATTACTATATTAAAAATAATCTTTTTTTGTATCTATTCCAAAATTTACTTATAAAATTATATTGAATATATTTATTATGATTTCAGGGATTATGAATCAAGGGATATTTTTGATTGGGATAATCTTGGATTCAAATTAATTCAAACTGATTATATGTTTATGTCAAGAAGTTCTCAAAATGGGAATTTTGAAAAAGGCAAGCTTAATCCCTATGGAAATATTGAATTAAGTCCCTCTGCTGGTGTCTTGAACTATGGACAGGTACTTTATTTTTAATTTTTTTAGCTCAAAAAAAAAATTAATTCACTTTTTCTTCGGATTAATTTCATATATGATCACTCAACTTTTATTTATATTACAGTAAGATTACTGAAATATTACGAAAAAAGGTCGTTTAACTTTATAAATCGTATAGATAAAACATAAAGTAATTAGGTGAAAACAAAAGAGACGTTTTTTTTTTGTTATAAAAAATAATTTAGCTAGTGACTTTATATGATGCATAGATAAATAATCAATTTTAATAATACGATGAGGCATTTATTAATATTTTATGATTAAAGTTACATTATTAAATGTTTCTCTTTTAAGAATATGCAGAATGTTAAAAGACAGATTATAACGATTAACTATACTACTTAATCCACTCCTTTTTACTAGTCCTTTTTTTTAAAAAAATATTTTACTAAATTATACATGTTAATTATATTTCAAAATTTATATTTTAACTACTTGAACTCTATGTACTTAATGATAAGGATAATATTTTAATGTTTTTTTTTCTTAATTTACTAAAATAAAAAGGTAAAAAAAAGAAGAGAAGATCTAATCTAGTAGGAGTATTTATAGCCTGTTTGGCAAGTGGTATTTAAAGCCTATTTGACTAAATTTATTGAAATGCAAAAAAGTAAAATAAAAAATAAAAATTAAAGCCTGGAGTGACTGTAGAGTCATTTATTTCTGACCAGTTACAATGATATAGTATATGGTATAAAAATAAGACAAAAATTATGAAATTATGACTATAGTAGTAGTAATAACTACTACGTACCAAACTTTCATGTTCTTCATTTATGACTATAGTAGTAGTAATAACTATGTCTCGATTTAAGGGTTCGTTTAGATATGGATATGAAATTACGAAGTATATATAAAAAGGGTCAAAAAATTTATAACTTTTACACAATTTTACTAAATAAATAAATCATAGTTTATAAGCAAAATATCCTAATATAAGGCGTTGCATTAAAAAGTGATATACCTCTATATTTCTTTTATAAATAAATATTTGTGATTACAAACTTTCAAATACACGTAATTTATAAAAATCCACTAGTCAATAATAGTAGTTATTCTTTAATGATAATCACTTCACATAGTACAAACAATCTCTTCACACTGAGCATAAGTTTTTAGTTTGCAAAATTTTAAATGACAGAATTGTTTTTTACAAAATATAAACTTATAAGTCAAGTATTACATTTAAAAAAAAATTGAAACCATAATCTGATGTCATATGTCCATACATTGATTTGAAGTTATAATTTTATATCGTGTATCTAAACGTTAATTTGAAATCATGATCGAAACAGGGTTTAATTGAAGGTACAAAAGCTTATAGAGTGGATGATGGAAGAATATTTCTTTTTCGTCCACAAGAAAGTGGAATTAGAATGCAAATTGGTGCTAAAAGAATGTGTATGCCTTCTCCTTCTATTCAACAATTTGTTGATGCTGTCAAGTCAACAACTATAGCTAATAAACGTTGGGTACGTAATTATTCTTCTCTCTCAAAAAATATTTTATTTTATTAAAGTGCGTTTAATACGATAGAAAATATATTTTTTTCTATGAATCTTAGAGCGTTTATTCACTTGACAAGTTTAAAAAAGGAAAGAGACTTATATGGTACGTTCTGTTTGGTAAATGTTATTGTTCTTCAGATTTTAAGAATGTTCATTATTAAATAACTTTATAACATTATTATCGAGTTTTAATACTAAAAATAGAGTTAATTTCTTGATTAATCACTCAATGTTCATGAGATATGTTTGCGAATTCTGTTTGACTAGAGTTTCAAAAATATTTTTGGGTAAAAGATATTCCCCCCGCCCCCCCTCCAAAAAAAAGAAATTGACCAAACATCGCTTTAAATTAGATGACATTATACTGACGAAGGAACTGTAATTTTACAGTATATATAGTTTTATCGACTTGAGTGATCATTTAGAAATTAACTCCTCAAAGTTATCTCTACGATTACTATATGTCCGTTATTTCGTACGATAAAACATTTTTTGCTTCGACATTTTCGTCATACCAAACACGCATAGATTTAATATTTTTTTCGCGATTCGCTATATCAACCCTCATTAAATATTTTTTTCTAAAATAACAATATGTTTTTTTAATATATGAATAAAAAAACAGATCCCTCCTGCTGGAAAAGGGTCACTTTATATTAGGCCTTTGCTTATTGGAAATGGACCTATACTTGGAATTGCTCCAGCACCAGAGTACACATTTATTGTCTATGCTTGTCCTGTTGGAAATTATTTAAGGGTAAGTTTAAATATTAACATTTTATTTTCTTGATATAAGTATATAATTATTATTTAATTTTTTCATATATAGAATGGGACACAACCATTAACTTTATATGTTGAGGAAGAACATCATCGTGCCTCACAAGGGGGAGCTGGTGGAGTCAAAGCAATTACTAATTATGCCCCGGTAAATGTTTGATTTTTTTATAACAATCATTCTCTATAATAAAATTTTATTGTGACGTACAATTTTGTTGATCAAATGTTCATATTATGTTATTTTCTATGTTTTCTATAACTACATATCACTATATATATATATAGTAGGTAAAATGTATTTGAACAAACGATGTTGTTATAGAAAGTTACGATCGTATATATCGACGGTATAAGGAATTTTTACTCATCTAACCTTATTTTCTAGATACAAATCCTATCTTTATGGAACTCCTTCCGTCTCGCATTATTTGAAGGTGTCTGACTGGACACATAATTTAAAAATGAAAAAAAGGTTTTTGAGACTTGTTGACTTAAGATAAGCCAAAAGATTTTGTGTAACTCATCTCATTAATCAAAGACAAAATGAGAAGTTTAATATTGAAATGTCATTAAATATAGGAATATGTATTTTTTAAATTGACTAAAAATGAAGAGTATTACATAAGTGTGTGAAAAACATTTTTACAAATATTAAAACGATAATTTATGCTTGATCGAAATTTCAAAAATTGTGCTTTTGGAGAGAAATTACTTTTTTTTTTTTCAGATTCTAAAAAATAACTTTTCCCATTAAAAAGAAAACCTAAAGCTTGGCCAAACATTTCAACGACATAAAATAAAACAAATAACACTTTAAACTTCTCAGAAACTTGACCAAACAGACTATTAATAGTATATTCACATAAAAATGGTATTAATTGTTTCTCTTTGTATCTTAAAAGTCCTTTTTTTTTTGTCATATTGCAGGTGATAAAAGCTATACAGAAAGCTAAAGAGAGAGGATACTCAGATGTATTGTATCTTGATTCAGTAAATAAAAAATATATTGAAGAGGTCTCTGCCTCTAACATTTTCCTTGTAAAGGTAATTAAAAAATTAACCTACGGTCTAATTATTTTAAATGTAATATTTGATCCTACATTTAAAATATTTTAATACATTCAATAGGGAAAAAACATTTCAACACCAGTTGCTAGTGGAACCATTCTTGAAGGTGTCACAAGGAAAAGCATTATAGACATTGCACATGATCTTGGATACCAGGTATATCATTCGGACATTTAGTTTACAAAATATATATACAATATATCGATAGTATATTATCAATATATGTATACTTTAGTCATATTGATAAATTAGATGACGAAGCGTACATTTACATAAATTCCTACTTTGATCTAGTCTATATATAGCTTTACATGATGAGCGTTTATGACCTATCAAGTTAAATATGTCTTTGAATCTAGTTTTCAACGAAATAAATCATCGTCACATGCAATTTTAATTAACTAATAAAGAAAAGGTTTCACTAATTATACAACTCATAGTGTAGATAATATTCACACAACAAATTTAATTTAACATGTTATAGAAAGGTTGTTTGTCTTATTTTCCAGGTAACTAATTTTATTTATTATGTTTCGTTAGTTACCCGTATACAATGGTGGAGCCCCTTGTCTAAAAAGTGTCAATTGACATTTTTTTCGCTTGAAAATTACATTGTTTAGATATATATAACTTTTTTTAAAATGTATATATACTATATGTTAAATTCCTTTGAATTATTCGTATCGTTAATTACACTTTGGTCTAGGTTGAAGAACGTTTGATTGAAGCAGATGAATTGTTTAGTGCTGATGAAGTATTTTGTACTGGAACTGCACTTGGTGTTGCTCCTGTAGGAAGTATTACCTACAAAAACAAAAGGTAATTTTAAATCCAATTTGAAATTTACTCTAGTCTATTGAATAATTATCGACCAAATTTAATCTAGACAGATACTATGGGAGTAGGTATAAGGTGGGGTGGTATGGTGGGGGAGAGGGTCGGGTAAGGTTGTAGGGGCGTGGGTAGATCTACATGGAGTTGAGGGGTTCATTCAAATTCTCTTTGTCGAAAAATTGTATTGTATAGTTAATTTCTCTAGTTTTGTTGTTCGTGTAGAGATAGAGTTGAGCTTTGTCTAACCTGCTTATATCTAATCCGATCCACTCATATTTGATTTGACCTGCTCATTTGCCAGTAATATTAGTGTCTTTACCTTTTTCTTATTATTTTTTGAGGCATCCATAATTAATTAATTCTTCTTTTGCTTCTATTTTGTTAATTATTTAGCTAATTAGGATTAATGATGTAAATTTGCAGGATTAACTACAAGGTAAGCTTAGACTTAATAAGTGAGCAATTGAACTCAAGATTAGTAGCAATTCAAAAAGGAATTATTGAGGACAAGAGGGGTTGGATTATTGAGATCAAGTGAATTTTTGGTTTAATGATGTTTTCATTAGTCAAAGTTGTGCTCTATTTGTAGAGATTATAAGATATGTTTGCAATGTATAAGAAATTAATTAATGAGATTAATAGAAACTATATATTATTGTATTAATTAAAAGGGTTATGTTCTAAAAGATCTACTTATGTGTCAAGTGCACAAATAGCCGATTTAAGGGCCGCTTATAAAGCCATATATATATATATATATAGCGAAGTATATAATTTCTTATGAATTTAGCCGCTTCAAAATCAACTTCAAACTTACGAAAATGAAGTTGAATTTTTCTTACGTCTTTGGATAAGATGTAAAAACTTCAAACTTCAGACATTTAACTAAAACTTGGCTTGACATTCTCGAGCTTGAAATTCCAAAACTCATTCGTGATACCTTATACATTTCGTTTCGTTTAATCAATCAAGGAATAATTATGGCCCTAAATATTTCGGCAAACTAGGTTATAATAAAATATATGTACAAAATGTATAGATTATTAGAAAACTAATTGATCAATCTATATATATCCATAACTTTTGTTCAAAAACTAGTTGATCGAACTATATATATTCATAACTTTTTCATAATTAAAGCATTATGATCTATAAGAACTCCTTATCTCCCAATTGGGCCATTGGGATTGTATTAGATTGATGTTCTAAAATTGCATATATAACATTTTTTTGTTGGATAATAGATACGTCGCATTGTGGCCAAAAGTTAAAAGTATTATTAGAGGCCCAAATGTGGTGACATCCTTACAATTAAGTGAACAAATAGTATCAATAACTAATTTTTTAACTATACAGACCTATATATGCAAAGAAATTTGGAATGTACACACATAATAAAATCAGACTAATTTTGATATCACTGACTCTAAATATTTGGTTTCGCTAATATTTATGATGAATCAAGTGGTCTATTATTGCTGCACAACTTCCTGGAAGAATTGATAATGATATAAAGAATTATTGGAACACCAAGTTGAAGAATAAATTACTTGGAAAACAACGCAAAAACCATAGAGGGAAAAGCCAAAAACAAGTATCAACAAAAGTAGCAAGAGATAATATAGTTTATGATCACAAAAATATTATTATTAACACAAACCCTAGCTAGCCTGAATGAGCTTCCTATTTTTGCAACCAATTATACAACACTCAAATCAAGAAGAGCCACGTGTCGATTAGAAAGTTGTTGATGAAGCTTGGAGAAATATTCTCAGATGATAATGATGATGATGATGGTGTAACAAATCCTCAATATGATCCACATATGGATAATTATTCTTTGATGCATCCAATGTTTGATCATAATTCTATTCATTTGATGACTTCTAGTCCAATGAATGTCATACACATGACGAAATCGCCTTCCTTAAATTCTAATGAGTACAACATGGACGAGAAAGCATTTTGTTGGGCTGACACTGATACTGACACTGAGAGACGAAAGTTAGAAGCACCAATGAGATCAGATACTCCAATAGTCCTAGCTATAAACGATGAATGCGGGTGAGATTGAGCATGTGATGTACACTACTAATTCACAAAAAAAATATAGATGGTCTTGAAATGTTATATGAGGATATGTTTAGTAAGACACATGTCACTACTTTAGGAGGAAGCTTGGAGTGGGAAGATATGAATAATTTAATTTGTTCATATTTCCAATTCCTCCACTAGTTGTTTCAAACAATATTGAAGGTGCATTTGGGAATTATAATGATGAATAATATTTTTGTAAACTTCTTCTATGTGATTGTGTTTAATTGTTGGAGAAATTAAACCCTAATATATATACTTGTTTACCTAAATATTTGCATCTTTTCACTTGGTTATTAAATTAAGTTGCATATATAACTTTAGGCTGACTTTTGTTCCTCATGAATAGTATTTGTTTGGTAAGCTACAGACTATATATAGTCATGATGTGGTTGATAAAAACACCGTTGACATATGAAATAGTAATTATTAACATATGTAAAAGGATCAATATGAGTTGTCGTGGGATGATTGAGATTTCTTCACGCTTAATCAAAGGTGTTTTGGGTTTGAGCCCCTTGAAATGGAAAAAAAATCATGTTACAATAGACTTAATTAGGTGCTAGCATCGCCCTCAGAAATAAATCATGCGAATTCAAATTTAGTCGACTTTGCATATATATATATATATATAGTAACTCATAAGTCATGTACTTTATTTGAAATTTCTCTGCCTAATGATACACTTTTTGTCAACTCCAAGTAGATTACTTCAAATTAATTTATGACAAGGTGGTTTTTTGTACTAATAAATAATGTAAAGTCACTAATTAGAAGGCAAGTAATGTTGTTTTTAGCTTAGAGGTCTAACCTAGGCATTTAATTAAACAAATGTACCCTAGGTAGGAGGTGACAAAATCGAGATTAAAAACTTATGAATTTAGAGTCTTAGTCGTCATTTTACATTATTATGTTCTGAATTTATAAGTTATACATATTCAACAAATTTCTTAAGACAAATACAAACTATGAACAAAAGTTATTGAGTTCAGTCAAACACATTACTGTACTCATCGTAACTTTAGTTTATAACATGTAAATTATAACCAAGGGGGAGGAGTTAAAATGGTAAGGGGGTGGGCCAGTCTATTTTATTAATATGTTACATGTTTTTGTTTTTTGTTTGTTTGTTCTTAGAATAAAATTTCAATGTTAATAGAAAAACTGGGAGGGTAAAGTTGTTCTAAATCGATAAAAGTAGTAGTATATTTGGCCTTTGCCTAAAGTTTAATAAAAATATATTAAGCTCATAATAATTAATAATAAACTAAAATGGTTTATTATTAATTTATTAAATGAGAGTGACAGTCACTAAGAAGAGGAAATCCCTTAAGATTTGTCCTATGCAATCACTGGACAAAAAGTTTATTTTTTTTCTTATAATATAAAATAATTGTGTTGTTTTGCATGGTCTTTTTTTGGACATATATAAGGGACTGGATTATTCTGTCTCCAAAGAGAAGCAGTTAAGCTTATGTCATACATTTTAAAAGTTGTCAAAAGAAGGAAGCAGATAGTTTGTCTACGTCACACCTATTATGAGCAGTGCAATCCTTTTAAATTGTCTACATCACACCTTATAAGAAAGAGGCCTGCACCGCTCTTATGAGCAGTGCAATCCTTTTTTGTGTAAGATGCATTCAAGCATTTCTAGTTTAATTTAGAAGCTACATACATATGTGAAGAAATGGTGAGTCCGACACTAAAACAGACACTTTTGAATCTTAAACACCAAAAAAGACACTCTCCAAAAATACACATCAAAACGGACGGTTAATCTATTTAAGGGCGAACTATAACTACCATCTTTTAATACTATAATCCCCGTTAACTCCAAATCCATCCAAAATAATACTACACAAACTCTAAAGGCAGTTTACCCACAAACGGGCAAACTACAATTCTTTTTATTAACTCCTCACCGTGAATCTATCTCTTTCTCAAAAAGTGTCTGTTTTAGTACCGTACTCAAGAAATGGTCATGTTATTCCCAAGCATTCTCCATAATTGTGTAATTTGGTTATCATAACCTAGGTTCTATGAATAGGAAAAATACATATTCCAACTACTATTAATAGGGGAAAATATACAAATACTCATGTAAGAGTAGTTGTTTACCCTTGTGTTCTTAGTGCAAAACTGCATATTATAACTTGAGACAAAGTTTCAAAGAAACAAAATTTTACTCAGATCAAGTAAACTGTTTCACAAATACATCTATGTACTTATACACAAGTATCCATAGTCATGGAACCATCTATAGTATAATATAAAAAAACAATCTATAGTAACTCTCTAAGTTTTGCAGCTTCAGAGCCTCCAAACAAGTTCTGTACACTTCAAGAAGTCTCTTCGGATGCCATTTTTCGAATGTATGTTTGATGTACACTTCCAAGGAGTCTCCTTGCAAGGCAGTTCATACGACACATCAACCGTGCTCATACAATAGGCAGTCGTAAGAATGCAGAAATAGCACCAACACCAACGCGACATATATATGCACAGAAAAGATTCATCTACTTGCCACGCGATTCTTCAATTTCTGAAGACGTACTTGATGAAGGATGAAGAGGACTGTTAATTTCCAGAGATGTACCTGGTGAAGAAAGACGAGGACTTTTAATTTCTGAAGATTTACGAGGTGAAGCACGACGAGGGCTTTTAATTTCCAAAGATTCACGCGGTGAACGAAGAGGACTTTTAATCTCTGAAGATTTATGCGGTGAAGCAAAATGATGACTTTTAGTTTCTGAAGATTCACGCGGTGAAGGAAGAAGGGGACTTTTAATTTCCCAAGATGTATTTGACGAAGGAAAATGAGGGCTTTTAATTTCCGAAGGTGTACGTGGTGAAGGAAGATAAGAACTTCTAATTTCTAAAGATGTACGTGGTGATGGAAGATGAGGACGTCTAATTTCCAAAGATGTACGTGGTGAAAGACGATGAGAAGGATTTTTAATTTCCAATGACGTACGTGATGAAGGAAGGTGAGGACTTCTAATTTCTAAAAATGTATGTGATGAAGGAAGATGAGAAGGATTTTTTACTTCCAAACATGTACATGATGAAGGAATATGAGGAGGACTTCTAATTTCCAAAGACGTACGTGATGATGGAATATGTGGCGGACTTTTAATTTCCAAAGACGTGTGTGGTGATAGAAGATGAGGACTTGATGTATGTGATAAAGGATGATGAGGACTTTTAATTTCAACAGATGTACATGATGGAGGAAGATGCGAAGGACTTTTCCCTGCAAGCAACAAAGCGTGTCAAAAAACATCCAGATAAACAACACTGTCCACAGTAGTTATTAAGCTATTAGAACCTGGATTAACATCTTCTATGTCTTGAACCGTATGGATACTCATGTTCTCTTCGTCATTTCCAGGAGCAGCTTTACCCCGTGAAAATAAAGTTGATTTGAACTGACAATAAGCTGATGTGAGTTGTTGATACATCTCTTTCATCCTCCCATGTACCTCGTCCTGCCTATCCATCTCAATTAGGATCTGTCGAAATGTGCATGGAATAAGATGCATATATGGACGACCATGTAAAATGAACTATGTGATTAGTCATACCGGAGCAGGAGGGTCCTTGAACAATGGTTCAAACCTTTGCCTACAGTACTCATGGAAGAGGAGTGTACAGATTATCAATGGAATAGTGAAGCTTGATGTAGATGAAGATTTTTTAAACCCAAAAACCGCCAAAGCTATAATTTGCATCAGCACCATTGAGAAAATTGTCGTGTTGTGCACAATAGGCCAATAGGTTCCACCAGTTTGATATTTTGTCACATATACATTGAGGATCTGATAGTTTCACTAAGTTGTCAGACCGCAGGCTAAAGAGGAAAAAGGAAAAAATATACAAGAATGTGGATATTCATTGGTGAAAAGGAAAGAACATCAATCAGCAAAAACTTGGCAAATAATCCCTTCTTATCTCAACAAGTAGCAAGACTAATAAAAGAATGCAATTCTGCATAGTGATTCCATAAGCGGAAAATAAAAACCTCCTAGTACTTTAAGCAGAGAAGAAGTGAGAAGTGCATGTTTCTTCGAAATAATGCTTAGAATTTAGAGGTAATACAAAAAAAACACTATATATTCCACCATGAACTACATGCCATCTCCCACCAGAAAAGATACTGGGGCCAAACAATGTTGTATTAATTTGACAAAGCTAGTGAGTAAGAGTGTCACCGAAAAGCTTGCACTATGAAGTAGCACTTTAGAGAGTAAAGAGTTTCAGGTTAAGTACAATCGAGACTGAATTTTATGCACTGCAATTTTGGCCAGCATATGAAAAGTGAAGTTGAGGTGAAATAAGACAGGATTGCGGTGCCTAATTGCAAACAATTTAGATTTTAGGACCGATGTTCCAGGAAAATGGTATCATAGATGAAGATGTCACACAGAAAATAAAAATAGGATGGTAAGTACTACCAAAATGTCATGTGATAGGAGGGTACCTGTCAAAGTGAAAGACAAATTCTATACAACGGATCTAAGACCCACAATATTGCATGGGAATGAATGTTGGGCCTCTTAAGCCCAGCATATCCACAAGATGAGTATCAGAAGATGCAGATGCTAAAATCGAGTCCAGTCATACAAGATTAGAAAATATTAAATATAACCACATTTAGCAGAAGGTGCAAATAATACAAAGAGGACAAAATAAGATAAGATCGCTTGAGATGGTTTGGCCATATCCTACATCGACCTCCAGAGGCACTGATTTATAGGTGTGGGACCATGGTGAATGCAAGTGTTAAAAAAGCAACGAGGTCGACCTAAACCCACATAGAAGAAAGTTGCCTCGAAAAAACTACAATATCTTAGCATCCGTGCAAACCTAGTGAAAAATAGAGCACAATGCAAGAAAAAGATATATATAGAGGCGATACCAATTAATTCGGGGATTAATTTCTACTCATGTTAGTACGTTTACTTTAGGTGAATACAGGCATTAAAAAGGAACAAGGTGGACCTAATATCATATAGAAGAAAGTTATCTCGAAAGACCTACAATATCTTAGAATCCATGCAGACCTAGCAAAAAGTAGAGCACAATGCAAGAAAAAGATCTCTATAGGCGATACCGATTAGATGGGATTAATTTCTACTCATGTCAGTACGCTTACTTTAGCTCCACTACTTGCTCGGGGTCTTTATGGATGTTAGTGATTTATATGTAAAAATTCTAGAGACTCTCCAATGCTAGAGAAACTACTTTTTTCTAATATTGGAGTATGACGGGCTTAAATGGAGCGACATGGACAGTGAGGATTCATTTAGCTGACCCTAACTCATTTGAAATTGTGGCATAGTTGTTATGTTGTTTAATGATAGTTCATACCATATTGAGTATCTGAAATGCTCTTCCGAGAAATCTGTTACTATCTATCCTAAGCTGATTGGATCCTAAATATATCCCATATCAGCACCAACTTATGTCATATCTATACCAAAACATCACAGAAAGAGAAAAGTCTGTGTGACGTACTCTAAAAACATCACTTTTCATAAGTTTCACCACATATGAGAGATGAGAAGTGTAGGGCTCTAGAAACAAGAAGCTCATTAGCTGTCAAAATTTAAAGGCAAGAACAGGCATCCAAAAAAAACCCCCACAAATCAAGACAAAATCAGGATGCACTTTATTATTCTAGGGTCATTCGTAGAGGTCAATAAATACTGCTAAAAAAAGGCGTTACCAAAATGTTAGTTTTCAAGACTCTGTGACCAAAATGTCAACGAACTAATAGATATAAAAACAAAGAGATATAAAAGAAGATTTTTAAACTAGAAGGATATATTTACCTGATTACGATATACGAGGTAAGCAATGGAATAATAAACTACCAATAATGGCAGTATTACAGGTGCCAAAATGGCATATGCAAAACCAAAGAGGCCAAATAGGAGGATCCTCGGAACTTCTGTATGGTATGGAAAAGTCAGTGTTCCATGACATGAAGCATCCATGTTTCTCATAATAAACCTGGAGAACAATCTGCAGATGAGACCGAATGGTTGTAAGAGTTCAACAGACAGACTTGCCCAGCCAGAAGTCAAAACATAAGTCATAAAGAAGGTGGCCTGCAAAAAAAAACATATTACCAATCAATCAACTCTTGAGGTCGCGTATATTCACGATTTATACGATACAATATCATTGATGAAAGACAAGGGTAAGCGAAACTAATTCATTAACATTGCTAGGGAATAGAAAATGAGAAAACATGAATATTTGAAAAAGATGGTTACATCAAGACAGAAAGCGGGTAAACACACAGAGAGAGGGTGGAGTTACCGTTGATGGCACAGCCGTTGAAAGTAGATTGTTCACATCCTTAAAAATTTTATTGAATCTGTCAATAACAGATCCGGAGACAATGTTACCAAAGAAAACATTCCAGATGAAGAAGTATAGAACTTTTATGCATGCACTCCTCTTCCTGCCACTACGAGAGATAGAGCCCTCCATTTTAGAAAATAGCATCATCAACGGAGGAACTATGTAGGAAAACAAAATTAATACAACACTTGGTAGATATCCTGTGACAAGCTGAGTAACACCATCCCTGCAAGAAAGAGGGAGAAAAAGGATTACTATATTGCTCACGTATGTTTCCCTCTCATAATAAAATGTCTATTTTTCAAGCAATGACTTAAAAAACACAAGTTATCTGATGCATGAAACTGAAAAGCTCTAATTAAAGCAAACAGGAACTGTTACAATATAAAGGAACGTGGTAAATATTGAGAAGAGAACCATATCACACATTCGCTTGATAACATCTTTTTTGTTGGGTCCAACTAGTAGTAATTTCTATTAGGTTTCCACACTTATCTTCCCATGATGTCCCATCTTTGTAGCTAGATCAAGAAAGAACCTTTGGAACGAGATCCACAACTGTGGATTCCAATTATTCTTTTTTTAATATTTATTTATGTTTTCGTCCAATATGATCTGCTACTCTCATTTGATATCGATCATTAACTTCTTCTTTTAAGTCCTTAGTCTGTCTAACGCCTTCCGATTGGGGTCCGCCCTGGGGTTAGGTTAAGACCATTTTCTTTCCTTTTTCTTTAGATGATGAAAAAAAAAAACTAAAAAGTTTGAATGGTTATATTAAATGGATCTCCTTTTAGAATCCTCAGCATCATCCTTTCAAAAGAAAACAGTCCTGAAATTATGCAGCCAGACTTTATCTAATTACATTCAATATAATAAGTTATCTAAACACACAAACACCTCCAATTCTCCCTCTCTCTCTCACACACACACATGCAAAACCACCTGTACTCCAAGAAATGGAAACAAAACAGAAGACTGCATTACCTCTTTAAAAATCCTCTAAGAAATGGAAATGTCTTTTGCAGCTTGTCGAGGTGAACGAGACTTTGTGTTAGTGAAACAGGCACAAGGAAAAACGCCACAAAAAGAATAGAGGCCACTAGAAGCGCAATTTTACGAATCCAAAGGAGTCTGTAAGGAACACAAATGTTTGACCAGTACATATCATCTGGTTCTGGAGCAAGATCCGTAACCCATGACATGGGATTCAAAGATTGAAGACCTTGCGAAGCAACTAAAGCAGCATACCGATTCCTGAAAAAAACTAAAGCAGCTGCAGACTCCTGCAAGAAAAATGTATATCCTTCAATTCACATCATGTTTTGGCCAACAACAGTTTCAAAAGATTTGACCAATTAGAGTCAAGCACAAGAAAGAATCACCAATAAAAGCCAGAGGGATTAGTACACATACTCTGGAACATAAGCAACTCAATGTTGTTTCTGTCATTGAAGTGAAATATTTGAATATTAAGCAAATGGACCATTGAGCTAAACTCAGGCACAGATAGCTCATGAGGTAAGGATTGTCTAAATTTATATAAGGAGATAACAGCCCTTACCCTCAACAAATGTGGGAGTCTAACACTCCCTTGCACGTTCAAGGCTGGACATCTGGTGATGACAACATAACATGAGGGTGCAATATATCAAGGAAATGATGAGCTTGGCTCTAATACCATGTTAAGAAAACAGACATCGAGTCTAACTCAACACCAAAAGTTAGTTCATGAAGTAAGGATAACCTAAAACCATATAAGAAAACAACACCTTATACCCTCGACCAATGTGGGATTCTAGCAGAGAGGATCAGGAATATGGGATTTCATGAGCTATTTATGCATCTGAACTTTGGAGCAATAACCACAATGAGCTAGTTCCTACTAATAACAAATCACTAACTCATGGAGCTCATATTCATCAAGAATCATCATGCAGCATGCCAAGTTTTAAAGGTCAAATGCATACCACATAAAGTTTCAGATAAATTACTTCCATATAGTTCCAAATAGGTAATGATGGACACACAGTACTGAATAAAAACTTTGTCCCTACGCATACAGAGGCATAATCATAATAACCAAACCACCACTTGGCAGGTATTGGTGCAGCCTACTGACAGGTATTGTCAACACTCAACAGACTGAACAGAAGCTGAGCAATAAAATGTGTAAAAAGACTTCATGAAAACACAATCCTCTAATGGGACAAATGTCACCTTTTTTCTCAAATCTGAACCATCACAATCATCTCTTCCTTTATCACGATCACACTCATTGGTAATCATCTTGAAAGACGAAGTAGCTCCTCCACATATGCCACATATCATAAAATTTGATCCAGCATAAAGCTCCTTTTGGGTTGTTTTAAGCATCCTGAACACCCCCTCTGCATCAGTCTGTCGCCATACAACTTCTGGAAAATTAAGCATCAAATACAAAAAAAAAGTGAAGGAGCAAAGGAAGAGCACCAACCAAGAAGTTAAATTTCAAAACACAAGTGTAAGTAGAAGTCTAGATCAAGAAGAAACCAACTGAGTACTATCTTAAGCTCATACAGATACAGTTTTTTTCTCATATCAAAATGGGTTATAAGAATACTCAAATAAGAAGAAGAGAAAGGGAGGTGAGCTGATCAAGGAGTAATGCTTTTCACTTGGAGCCATTGAAGCTAATAAAAAAGGTCCAGAATGTTTTGAAAACAATATATTTGAAAGGAAAACAGATTTTCAATTTAGAGAAAAATGGTAACTTTTTTTTCGTCTTCTTTTCACAAAAAATTTCAAACAAACAAAACTTCAAAGCTTGAAAAAGTTTTTGGCCAAAAAGAAATCACCTTGTTTTCAACAGAGACAGACCTAAAGAATTTTGCATTAATGGCGTTGACACAATGGTAAAGTACCATACACAGTGCTTTAAAAGCAAAAAGCACAAAAAAGCAACAAGGTCCAGGGGTTTGAACTGAAAAGTCAAAAGTGAACCACACACTTCCTTGGAAGGAAGACAGTTTGCGAAATCAAGAAATATCAAAACATATATACATTTTAGTACTTAATAATCAGATTGCAATTCACATAAACTAATTTCAACATCCAATGTTGCAGTAATACTGATATTAATCCAACTACTCAACATTGAGATCCATAGACGATCACTTCTAATGGGATCACTTTGTGTGTTATTGTTTGAAGGGCACACTTCCCTGAGGTGCATGGTTTCAATCAAGAAGAAATAACCCTTTGCTTCGCATCCCTTTGTCACTTTAATGACAGGCTTTTAATGACAGTGGTTACGATAAGAACACAACGCATGATATTTAGGGGTACGTTACGAGTTTGAACCCTACCGCAGACAGAAGTCTGGCATGTGGCTGGAGAAGGATAAATGGTCCGGACAATTATCTACAGAGTTTCAAACAATGTGACACTGCCTTCATGGATTTCTCGACTATAAGAAAGTGGATCCAGTATTTCGAGATACCCAGAAAATGACTGAGCATTTGTTCAAGATAATAAATTCTTTGGAAGAAATACTCTTTATAAATAGCATCAACGGCAGAGCAACTTCAATTTTCAAAGCATAAATCCATAATGCCATATCTCATTATCTACAAGCTTTGATGGGTAAAGTTACCTGATATCTATGCTGGTGGGAGGTAGGAGGAACTAGGGGTGGCAAATGGTTGGATTTGGATGGGTTGAAAATGGTTTGAGCAAAAATGGGTAATTACCGAATCCACCCATATTCTATATGGGTAAATATGGTTTGGGTAATTAATGGACGGATTGGATATAAGTTTACCCATATTTCATCCACATTGATTGAAGAATTAAAAAATGAATTTATATGTTTTAAGTTTCTAAAGTAATTTTTTGTTCTACCGACTCCCACCCTTACCTCCAACTCACCCACCCCCGAAGTTTATTTTATGTTATCTTTTCTAACCTCCACCCCCCACCCTCACCCTCACCCTCACCCTCACCCTCACTCTCACTCTCACCCCCACCCCCACCTTCATCCCCCTCCACCCTCACCCCGCGTTCATCCCCCCTACCCCCACCTCCAACCATCCGTTCTCAATTTTCTTTTGTTTTTCAAAAAAAAATAAATTTACCCCATCGCCGTGTTCATGCCCCCTACCCCCCCCCCCCACCTTACACCCACCTACCCCTACCACCACTTCTGCCTCCACCCATCCACACCCAAATATTTGTATGCTTTTCTAAAATAAATTAATTTTTGTCATGTTTTTTTTTTTAAATATTTTTTTTCCTGCCACAGAAGTGAGATGTGAGTGATCTATTATGGGTCTATATGGATATCCATATTTTACCCATTTTGACCATATTTGTAGGGGCTCTAACAATAGCTTGAAGTCCATATTTTATTTTATTTTTATGATAAGGGAAACCCGCAACCGCTACCCTTTAGGTGCGCACAGGGTAAAACTCCCGCTCCTATGCAATAGCTAGCAAACCACATAGGAGAGGTAACCCGCACTAGGCAAGCCCGGTGCGGCGAGCTCGACCCAGAAGGCAAACCCCTTGCTTTCGCTGGCAAGGGGTTTCGAACTTGAGACCTCCAACGTGAAAGTCCCAAACCCAGACCACTAGGCCACCCCGAAGGGTAGCTTGAAGTCCATATTTACCCAATGAAAATATGAGTGATCCAAACCATTAAATATGGGTTAAATGGATTCATTTCATTAATATGGGCTGAAATTGTCACCCCTAGGAGGAACCCAGTGGAATAGTTGAGGTGCGTGAAAGTTGACCCAGACACCACTAGTATCAAAAATAATGTGCAAGAACCTAACCAAAAACTACCACATAAGGTTTATCAGTTTTATCACAAGCATCACTGGTCCCACTCTAAAAGGCTAACTTAAAAACTAAAAGAGGTATCTCCATCTCAGATGAAATGTTCATCCCATTCCTCAGATAAGACCAAAAAGCATGTGCTTCCCAACAGAAGCTTCTGCTATCTTCCGTTCTTTTGATAAATAAAGCATCTGCTATCTATTATGTAGTACTTGGTGGCGAATATCTACCACAAACCATACATTGATTGCATCTCATCTTACACATTGCAAAGTCATTTGTGTACCTTTCTGAACGTGAAAACTGGGACAAAATTTATAGGTCCCAGTCCCCACATCTCCCTTCATGCAATACTCATAATATACACAGTTTCATCTCCAATATTAAAAATCAGGTGAAACCATAACAGAATAATCTATTCGGGCACAAGAGAAACTTTGAATAACACCAAGCTCTCCAAAGCTGCGATGCAAATGCTTGCCTAGTTAGACTACAATATAAAGGATCTTAATCTCACCAGCAGTTTCTGGACATAGCCTGAGCGATAGACAATTTGATGAGATAGATAACTTGATGCGTAGTAATTCATGAAGAATTTTTCCAGTGTTTGACTGTATGATTCTTCCTTAGACTTTGGGATAGAACGAACCAGAACAGTGAAGTAACTTGGGCGGGAAAGTGATGAACTGAAGTATGCCAGCCGCTTCTTTGAGATACTCTTGTACTCCTAAAAGAAAGCAGCAAAAACTTTAAGATAAAAACACTAACACAGCATAAGTACGAAGTGTCTAGTGTAAAACAAATACAAGTTCAACAGGAAAGAAAATAACAGATGATTTAGAAATTAGTAGTAAATTCTTACAGAGTAAAGAAGAAGACAAGCGGAGCAGGATATGATATACAGTGCGAGGCAGTGAACCCAAAACCTGAAGAAAAAGTAGAGGCAAATTTAAGTGAAGAGTAAACTGTGATAGAAAAGAAGCACAGTAAATCAAGAAATAATGTCATTAACACATATCTTTTCTGTGAAAAGCGGAATTATGGTAATCTTACAAGTAGATCTCTTCTATAATCACCCCCGCCCCCCCCGCCCCCCCAAAAAAAAAAAAAAAACTTATGTGGCATCATTTGACTTGGCACAAAGTTTAAGAAAGAAACGAAGACTTCTGAAATTTGTGTTCTAAAACAAACCTTAGATATTTGTGTGGCTATAAATCATATCATTAAGGGTAAAAGTGAATTATAAAGTTTAGTTATCTCTAATTATACAAAGGTGACATTCTTTCTTGGACGTACTAAAAAGGAAAGTGTGTCATATAAATTGGGACGAAGGGATAGTTTCTCGTTATTGGGTAAAATTCATTAACTTCATATGCAAAATGCTGAAGGGATTAAACTTGGCATTTGCAGATTGTTGGACACTAGGCAAAGACAAAAGTTTTCTATAACGCATGGAATAAAATCACTACTTGCATTATGCATCTGTGTATGTCCATTTAGAAGGGAATAGATTAATTATCTACATTCAAATAATTAGCAGCATACTTTCACATGTTTCATACCATCTTGACCCTGGCTCAACATTCACAATGGTGAACACCTCCAATGACTCGGCAGGAATTTGCTGACGCTTTATATCTTGACCAAAATAATTAAGAGGCACCACAAGGAAAAGGCCTAGAGTAGTTGCAATGGAGAATATTCGGAAACTGTCCACCATAAGAAGCAGGAAAAGGTAAGTACACTTACGAGACTAATGGTACATAGACCCGACATAGATGAAGTAAAGATAGGTGCACAGCATACTTAAGAACAAATTCACCATCTAACATATGCTATACATCCTTATTGGGAAATGCATACTGTAATAGTACAATGACATCAAACTGTCCACCTTTATTGGAAACACACTATTTAAAATCAGTCCATGGCAACAAGCAATTAATATTTCAGCAACAAGTGGACATCTTTCCACTGGAATTCCTCAGCTTGATGAAATATGCACTAACAATTACTGAACTTCAGTTGAAACGTGAACAAAGTTGAGGGAAGAATCGCTAACTCTGAATTTCAGGCACTAAATTGACTTTTTCAACAAAAAAAGGTGAGGAAGTAATTACTTCTACAATGAGGAAAGTTGAGCTTTCACCTGAAAACAATCATCCGCACCAACACGAATGCATCCAAGCCCCCGGCAGCAACTATATCATCATCGGATGCTTCCCATGCCTTCAAGATCCAACTAGGAGAAGGAACAAATCGCTCAAAGTTAAAGCCACTGAGCTGTCTTGTTCGTACCCAAGCAAATCTCTGGCTGAAGTAGACATTTACAAAAGTTGGTTGTTTCCTTAGTAAGGAATACAGAATGAGCAGCACCACACAGACTGAAATATTAACTCCAGCAGAAGTCAAGAGTGCAGATAGCTTCATTCCCGTCTTTCAAATAAGCCAGCAACCTCAATCAATAATCAAGCTCATAGGCATTCCCTAATGACTGGAAAACATCCAGTAGCCAGAAAAACAGTTGTGTTTGCAGTCCACAAACTGCAAAAGTAAATGTTTTAGGCTCAAGTGTTTCATTTTTCACAAATATGATAGAACTAGAGATAAACACTTCCCATAAGTTCAAGAATTAGTCATGCAACTTGCAGAAAGAGGTCCTCTTCTATCAAAAAATTGTCCGGTAACGAGGAACCACAAATCCTATCCTAGATTTAAAGTTCATAACTCAAAAATATCCTACCTTGTTAAATGAACTATACTAAAAAGTTGATCTTTTCCAAAGGAAATGGCGACACTAGCATAATATACCATAAAACTAAAAAACAAAGGCCCCAAGTTCTCTTTTTCTTTTTTTGGGTATCATGCTTTTAAAAAGAGCAGCAAAATGCACAATTGAGCAACAGTAAAGGTAAAAGTCCACTCTGAGATCCGGTGATTCTCAACTCACTTTATTGACCACTAGGCTACACCCTTACCAAGCCGACTTTGGCAAGCATCACTTGGAATTAGTCTAATGCACAAAAGTTCATCCGAACACCACAATTTAAATTTTTTCTAAAAATAAAAAGGTTAAATGCTACTTAGAGAGATTCCAACTGCTGATTCGAATTGGTGAACTGCTCATTGAAAACCGCCACATCTATCTAGTTAACAACAATCAATTTATGCACAAATCACTACGAATAATTAAATTTAAACGCAATTGCCAGTAACACCAAAAACTTAAGCAGAACAGCAACTTGAACAACTAAAATTCGTCACACAAACTAACAAAAACATTAATGGAGCAAAATCTACACAATTGCTCAATTCAATTGAAAAAACAAAATTTACATTAATTGACTCACCGGAAAGTGATAATTTTCTCCGATATGATGAATCCGAGCAACCAAAAAAAAAAAAAACTATTAATTCCTCCTTTAAAGCAAAAAATATAACCGCAATTGCTTCTACTTCACAGCGACTACAATGAGTATACAGAAAGGTAAACAATTTTTTTTAGACCAAAAAGCCCTTAGCACTTTTGTGAGACAGAAAAAATGAGCTGCTAAAAATAAATTTTTTGAAGAAGAAGGTATAGTAGGGAGGCGCGTAGGCTTTTTGTATTTTTCTACTTTCTCAAAAAGGCGCGTCGGTTGAGAATGATTATTTTTTACTATTTTGGCCTTTTCAGAGAGTCCAATTTATAATAATTACTTATTTTTTATAGTTAAAGGATAAAAATTACCTTTAAAATATTACTACTAAATATTTATCCAAACATATCTCAACGGTTCCTTGTTTAATTTGGAGAGACTTATTGAAAACATTCCTAAACTCGATTCTACAAGATTTTGAGACCATAAAAAGTCATTTTACTTGACTAACTAAATTTAAATACACCTCAATCTTACAACGTGCGCGAAATACACTCCTAAACTCTCGTCAAGTTTAGGAGTGTTTTCAACACTTTTTATCGACTTCTTATTAACAGTCTCATGTTCCTACAAGATTTTGAGACTACTTGTTATGTCACGCTGCAAATCAGAGGTGTATCTAAGTTTATTTAGTCAAGTAAAGAGTTTTTAAGGCAGTCAAAAATTCAGAGATAAAACTAATAATGTGTCAACTTTAGGTGTTTTCAATATTTCTCTTAATATTTAATGATAATCCCGATAAAAAAAAAACTCAAAAAATAAAATATTTTAGTATATTGTCGAATCTTTACTCTATTTATTTTTATATTTTTTATAGTATGGTTTACATGGTGAGAGGGTAGATTTTGCGGGCCCGACGGAAGTGCCACGTGGATTTAATGGATGAACATACCGACTTAACTGTCATTGTCGCATTTTGATTTTGATTGGTGTACGTAACTTTAAGTAAAGGAAATACATATTGGAATTTTGTTCATATTTATTGTTCACGTGGATTTGTTTTACATTTAAAGCGTTTATTTTAGACTTTTATATTTGTACAATTTAAAAATATGCATTATTTTAGTCTAAACTTTGATTCAGTGTATATTCAACTTTTTTCACTTTTCTTTTTTTCTATATTATTTTAATGTGGTTTGAATGGGTGGATTTGTTGTCAATAAATTTAAGAATAAGAATACTTTTGGAATGAAAGTTTAGGTAATTGTTTTAACATCAGCGTCTCTTTAATATGGTAAAATTATAGAGTCACGTATCATTTTATTTGTTGCATTTTAAGGGTGTCTGTTAAGTAAATACTAGACAGGTAAAAATGAGTGAAGAAAGTAAAAAAGTACTTCTTGTATATATTTTTTTCAAAGAATGTAAAAGAAAA